>OMKZ01039970.1:11798-39298 GCA_900302535.1 Neoniphon sammara | reverse complement strand
AATACTATGAACTTTCGTTATTCCCACCACACCCTTCTCAAACATAAAAACAACAAACATGCAAAGACTGAGATAAAAACATAATACTGACATTGGCACACACACCTGCCAAGGACCTAATACTGGGCATACAACACTGACACACATGCAGACACAGACACACACACACGCTTCGATCAGAGGATGAGCATGACAAAAAGCTTGACCGACTCCCAAACTGGATCTGAGTAGCCATAAAAGGGAGAAAATGATGAATGTGTTGTGTTTTATTTTGCAGTAGGAACAAGCCACTTAATGCCCAAAATCTGACATGAAAAATAAAGTGTGGAGAAAGGCTCCAGGTGCATGTGTAGCGTTGGAGAAGTGAGCTTCGGGACGCAGTGGGGAACCTTGCTTCCACCAAACCTTTATTTTTCTTTTTGACCTCAAAAAGTGGTGAAACTTTCGCCTGTCTGCTCCAGCGCACCAGCCATTATCTCGCTGTATTGTCTGTGCGCCATAACTAAAATATAAGGCTGCATAATCATTCGGTATCTACTTTTCAAAATCCTCGCTCAGGACCTATCTGTGGAATGCTTGCTGGATAAGATGTCAGAGCTTGTAGCTATTAAACAAAGCTGACTGGAGGGCAAGATAAAGCACGCTTAAGTCTCGGTCATCCCTGGTTTAAACTGCTTTGTGTCCATCTAAAGCTGAGTCTTGGCTGAGCTCTTCTGGCAGACACACGCTGATGGCCAGATTCCCCTTATCTTCCAAGCATCTGCAACCTAAAACTGAAAGATCATCAGTGGACAACCTGTAAAATATCAAATTGTGAATAGGTTACACAATATGATAAGGTTATATAAGCATCTCCTGGCAGGTTAGACGATCGGTTTCATTCATCTGCCTCAGCCACCTCTGTGGCTGCAGGCTGCTCTCTGCCTTCAGATCTCATATGTGCCCCACAGAGTAAAAGCCCATCTGCGAAAGAGCGCTGTGACTCTTACAGAAAAGAGTATTTGGACAGATGTTATGATGGACTGCTGCAAAGTTTGCTTCAATATTTTGCTTAATGACCTTTCTGAGAGGACCAAAGTGGAAGTTCTTACCATGGACGTGTTTGTAACTCACGTTGCTTTTCATGATTTCAGTCAATGTCCTTGACCGTAGTGATATGTAGCAGGTTTGGGTGACATCTAAAATTTAATATCACTACATTGTCTCATTGACATATCATGATATTTGTTATTATTGCAATATTTCAATGCCGTGAGTAGGATACACAAATCAAAATCATAGGGTGTAATTAAACTTACCTATGCATGTCATTACTGTTCCTCTGTGCATCTGTTCAACTGTTATTAAACTTTTTAAATCCATTGTAAGTTAAAAAAATTAATGACTCTGAAACAAAAATCGCTATTGTAGAAAATATCGCATTTGGCTGCACCTCCACCTGGCTTCACATTCATACAGTTACACATGTTCACACCTGGAAACCCCAAACTACCGACAAGACTGTCATCTTCGCCTCTCTGCTGTCCCATTAGCCCACACTCCTCTGTTATGCCTTTTCTTCACTCAGAATTAGAAATATCACGTACTGAAAATAATTAATCAATCGCGCACTGTTCCTGAGTACTTTGGATCAAATTGGCTCATTTTGCAAGACAACAAGCACACAGCTGATGCCTATAGTAACACCCAGCAGCATCTAGCCTGGATATTGGCAAAGCAGCAAGCTAACATCAGGTATGATGATTACCCATCAGGTATGATTAATATATTGGCACAGTGGATGAATGGAAAGATTCAACAGCCCATGGAAAGGCCTCTTATGTCTTATTCCCCATGTTACAATCTGCTGTTACAAATGCAGAATACATTTACAGAAAAGCTTCCATCACTTATGAGGGCTCAACGACAGATACAGTAAGTGCTACACAGGCCAATTTAGACAATTATACTTAGAATTTTACAGTTAAATAATATGCATTCTATTGTTTTTTTCATAATCATTTATTTGCATTCTTGCTTTTCTTGCTAGGCCAGTGAAAACATACTAGGGCAAAGTGAAACTGACCTGCTGGCCAACATTAAGGGCTGGTAAGTTACTCAAGGGATTCAAACCAGTGACCAAGTTTGCTTATCATGTTAATGTACTTATGATAAAATGATCACTGACCAGATTTTGCTGTTTTTGTGACCCCCCATGAAGTCCTGATGTTCGCTAAACCATGCATGAACATTCTGTTATGACGTCTCACAATGAATAACAACAGTGGACATGATCAGTGGTCTTACTGTAATAGCCTCTTTGAGCAGAGTTTGGAACAGTATGTCAATAGACACGCCATAGATTAACACCCGGGCAACAGTTAATGTAAACGAAGCTGAAGGCCAGTCAAAACACTTCAGCAATCACTCATTGAGAGTCAAATGTCATTTGTCCCCACAGTTACTCTGTGCTCAAGGCCTCGGGTGTATGGCTCCAGTCATTGTAGTGTGCACCAAACATGGGTCAACTAGTATTTTACTCTTGGGTTTATCTGAATGGTGTAACACATGAATGGGGTTTGGTCTAGAAAATGTATTATTATTTAAGTGAATTAACACTTTTATGTGACAAACAACTATATGAATCGAATTAAACCACACCCATCTGCCACATAAAAAAACCCTGACAAATGCAAATATCAGTATCCAAGTGAGTGTTTGCCTGAATAAAAGCACATAATATATGTCTGTACACAATTTAAATTTCTCATGTGAATCATCATTTGCTGCAAACCACAGCATCTACTGTTGCAACAGCACTGAGTAATGGAAATATGATTGTTGCTCTCACTGCTACAGCCACATGTTTATTTGCCAATAACTCAGCAGAAGACAGATGTACTGCATTTGGCGCAAAAAACAAAACACTGATCCTTCTGTCAAATGATGATAATTAATGGGACGGCGATGACGGAAAGGTCACATATTTGTAATTTCTGAGATGGTCCACTTCATGCACTTCTAACCTCTCAGCTCCTTCATCTAAACACACCATTCTCTAAGCCCCAAGTAAAACACCAGTGTTATGTGGGCTTCCTAAAATTGTGCAATGGCGAGAACATAATGTACCACAGAGGAGAGCTAAATGATGTGTCCGGAGACTGGGCAAATCCCTCAAGGGCCTATTGGAGAAAGATATTTGATCCTCTGTGCAAACACAGCTCAATAAAACCTCATGTAAGCGGTTCTCGCTCTCCATGGCACACACACGCGCACACACACATATACATTTGCATGTGCGCGTTTGCACATGCCCCCCCACGCGCACCCAAACACGCACACCACCCTCTTTGACAAATGCAGGAATGTGCTGAGCAAGAGGGTCGCGGAAGTGCATTTAAAATTTAAAAAAAAACTTAAATATGTCCATTGTTTTCCTAAGGGTGATTTAATTTACACCAAACTTTCAGCATGTTTGAAAAATCATTACCGTGCGGTTTTCTATTTCAGCGGCGGTGCAGTTAGCGTAATGGCCGTGATTGTATCTGTCTAGATGGATTAGATGAAGAGGAGCCTGGGAGATGGCGGCGTTCTCCGCCTAGAATAACAGAGAGCGGCGATAGAGTGTGAATCACGGCCGAACATGGTAACACAAACCTCCGCCGAGACACTCCTCTCTCCTTGCCTCCCCTCCTACAGCCAAAACTGCACCCAGCCCTACACTTCCCACTTCCCAACATCCTCCACCAGCACCCCCCCCCACCCCCTCCAACACCTCCGTCAGCTAAGTCTGACGCTGTGCTGAGCCAGACCCTTCCAGCCAAGGAACGTCCTGAGACCAGAGACAAATAGACAGATAGACAAACACAGAGATATATAGATAGATAGATAGATAGAAAAGACAGGGCGTGATGAAGGAGAAAGAGACAAGAGCTGCAGAGAAAATGGCAGGCAGGAAGAGATGCATGAGGCAAAACAGATGGCTTATTCTGGGTGACGAGTGAGCAATGATTTACAATATGATACAAGCGGTTAAACATATATCCATCATCAGCGCTGCAGCGGTTCTAGCCGCGTCTTTCTGAAATGTTGCAAACTGGATGGGGCATATTATAAATAACACCAAATTTGAATTCCGTTCCATTCCCCCATCCGTCTCAGGGACAGAGCGGTTTTTCACTGTGTCTCAGTGCCGTACGTCAGAAAAAGTAAGCTTTCCAAAACTGTTAATGCGTCTGTATGTGTTTGTGACAGATTCAATTATTTCCCAGGCAGAGGACATGATTTCAAGAAAAAGGTAGGTGAACATTTTTCAGGCCGGGACTCAAATTTGCAGGATTTCAGTAGTGCCACAGGACCCAATTTAATGGAAACACGCTCACACACCCACGCCCACCAGGAAAAAGGCCTGCGACCTTTTTTTAACTCCGACAAACCACACTTGAAGAAATGCTGATCTCAAGTGTTTGAAGTGTCCATGGCGATTTTGACAACCCCTCAACATGACTGCTGTGTCATGGCTTGTCTGCCTCACAGGCCACTCTTTCAGCCTTTCTGTAATTTAGGATAACAGTCACAAGATCTGGGCCTACAAGCACCCTTTTCTCCGATAATCTCCCTGGGTAATGTTCCAAACCCAATGTGTTTTCAAGTCGAATACAAATATTTGAATAGCTCTTTCCATACATAACTTCACTGTCGATTTCTAAGCTGAAACATCCACCGCAAGCTTCGAGAGAAAAAAAAAAGAAAAAAAAAATGATGCGGTTTGGAAAATGAGGCTGCTAATGTGTGCATGTTGGCAAATATGACACAGTAGAAATCAATCAACCCCTCTGGTCACCAGCTAAAGAGCGGAGTGTGTGATTTACACACGCTATGAGCTACTATGGCGCGGCGAGGCGCTACCAGCCTCTCCGACCGACCGCCTCTCCAAGAAAGAGGAACCGAAGGAAAATAGCCACGGGATGGAAGGAGGTGCCAACACAAGCCTCAGCTTCTTACACGTCTTGTCAGTCTCTGGACTTTTACAACATTCCACTGACGAACCCTTACTACCTATCCAAATAAAAACAGGCCGAAATCGCCGCTGAGTCGAAATGGCAGGGAATGCATCAATCAAAAACAATGTGTTTGCCTGGTAACCTCTCATAACAAAGTGACATGAGCCTTGGACAATATTTTAAAGGGCTAATACACCATTAAAATTCTTAGCTATACAGACAGCGGGATAATACTGCAAAGCCGATTGTGGGAAATAATATGACGCTACAATATGATCCATTTATGTCTGGTATTCACGTGAAATCCCCTAATTTTCCTGAACAGCAACTTTGCAGCATTTTTTTTAACCTCACATTGTCAGCACAGACGCACCACTTGAAGAGGATATCCTTCTGATAGGGGAACATACAGTTCAGAACACACACACACACACACACACACACACACACACACATATGGCCATGCCAATGCCAAGGGCATTGTTTGTTCCTCATGTACTTCAGACTCCTGCCCTGTGCTTCTATAGCAGCTCAATATATCAAATCCCCGACACACACACACACACACACACACACACACACACACACACACACACACACACACACACACACACACACACACTTACTTACACATATACACGTGCAGAAAAAGATGGGAAAGGTAATGTCAAGGATGTGGAGGTGTGTGTCTGCCCTCTACAAGCCCTTACCTGTGTCCTTTTCTAGTTTCAATTCCCTGGCTTAACGGCTTTAGCTGTGGCTTACAGCCAAATCACAGACTTGTGTCCTCTGGACAGTGGTTTTCAAAGTGGGGCCCAGGGACTCCCCAGGGGCCCTTGAGGGGCTTCAAATGGGTCCTCAGCCAAATCAGGAATGATTTGATTTCACTATAATTTAAGTCACTAGAAATTGTTGCAATACAAACAATTTATTTTTACATTATGTTTTAATCTCATCACTTTGAATCTATTTGTCAGAGTTCAAGGTACTTCACACAAGCCAAAAATATCTTTTCATATCAAGGCACCTTGACAAATCACTTCACATGGGGCTCTGCGGCTCAATGAAAGTCAACTTGGGTGTCCAGAAAATGAAAAAGTTTGAAAATCCCTGCTTTAGGCTAACAAAGTCCAACAAAGGACCCCAGTGGGAAGAGACAACTCTAAACATGTTTAACCATGGCTGCAATGGGTGGGTGAGGAGCCATATTAGTGTTAGAATTGTTGCTATTTGCCCCATTTATTAGTGTGTGTAGGCGAATAACAGAGATCAGTGGCATAGTATGGGAGCCTGTTCCTTTTGTTTCCATGTGTGTGTGTGTGTGTGTGTGTGCTTGTGTGTCTTGAATTTTCATTTCATCTGTTTATCATTATTGCTATTATCAGCCGGTCCGCCTCTTCTCTGTGGACAACACTAACCTGTGATCCTCGGGAGCCTCTCTTGTGGTCCCATTCTGAGTGGGGGAGCATCTGTGGGAAAACAGAGAGAGAGAGAGAGAGAGAGAGAGAGAGAGCCCTATTAAAACCACAGCGCATCCTGTTCCTGTTAGCATCTTGCTTTGCCTCCTCACAATGGCAAAACCATAATGGAGATATACTGTGCCACAGTGGAAAAGAGGAGGGGCAGGAGTGGCGACACCAAGTAGCCGAGGAGGTGGGGAGAGGGAAATGCTCATAAATGCTGGAGGGTTTGTCTATTTTTCACTTTCCATTAAGCACAGGCTTCTAATTCAATTTCACAGTCAGGTTTGGTTTACTTTAGTTCCTATTCACTGCCTAATGGACTGGTGGAGGCTGAGGACTTTTATGCTGTCTAATTACCAGCCACTGTGTCCTCCCACAGGCCTCGTAAAGCCGTTTTCCACTTTCCTGGGAGTTACCCAACGCTTCAGTTCAGCGCTGTCACTAATCATGTGCTGTCTGCTTTGGTGAACACGTTGCAGGAGCGCCAAGTAAACATAAATCCCCCCTCCCGCCTCTATTAGGGCTTTCTGCCCCGGCGCTGAGAAGCCCTGACCCAACACAGCATGTCACTGTGACAAATTGCCGCTGCACACACTGAGGCAGGGGGCTCAGTATAAGCGCCATATTGATAATTCAGGTGTAATTCACTGCGTCAGGGGAGGTCATTGAGTTGTGTCATGCTGCGAGCAGAAACATTAGGGAAACAGAGGGTTGCAGTGAGCGGGGCTGGCGGGACAGTAGTGCTGTTTTGTGGAGCGTTTTCCCACAGTGCTGCTGAGTTCTAAACAAACACAATAGTGGACTTCCTCTTCCTGTTGCCTTATCTTAAGGTCAGTTTAGTGTAATCAGCTGCAGGACATCAGCGTCTCTCTGCTGGCTGCTTTGTGCCATGGCTAAAACCTCATCCTATAGTCCAGACTTTGGCAAAAAGGGTTTGGGCTCCACAAAGATTGGTGACCTGCGGCCAGATTCACGAAACCTTCTTAAGAGTAGCAATATTCTCAAGGGCCTTTTTTTTTCGATTTAGGGAAAAAATAATAGGAAAATAAGAAATTCACGAAAACAGTTATATTTTCTCAACTTTCTTCTTATGTTTCTTCTGCAGTAAAAAAAAAAAAAAAATACAAATGAATGTTATTCTTGAAATGAAAGTTCTCACATTTGCTCTCATTTTCCCCCCTTTACTTTCAGACACTTTAGCTGTCTTAAAATTCCTTTTGGTGTAGGCCCAAGTAGGCCTTTGTCTTATGTCTTCTGAAAATAAACTAGCAAATTTTACAGTTAGACTTATGGGATTTAGTCAAATGACAGCAACTAATGTTTACATATTTTCATAGACCTATTTATTAGAGTAAACTATAAGTTGTATTTACCCTAAATACCCTTTTTTTCTTGATAAAAGTATTCTACTCCCTGATAGACAACATTAATATTGACAAACAGGCTTATTTTAATTAATACATTTTTAAATCACGTCTCCTGGCCTCAATGGTAATAAATCTAAAGTTTAACTGGCCCTATTTTGATAAGTTTATAAGAAGTTAAATAAAAAAAAAAAACATAAAAAATGAGACTGTTGCTAAGAAAATATTGACAAATTGCATTGAAGAGCCTTTTTAAGACTTTCCTAAAATGTTTCCAACATACAACATCTATCTTGGGAATACATTCATGAATCCGGTCCCTGAACAGTAAATAGCGATTTGTTTCACATTTATGTCATCTGAAGATTGATCAGGGTGATGAAAAAACCTGCAATATTTGAGGTTTTTCCCCTTTGCTAAGAAATGTCCTCTCCCTCTCTTCCTCCATGTTCCAGACTGTGCAGTGCAGCTATAAAGAGTCTGGCTTCTCTAATCATCAGCATGCTAATGCCTGTGAGTCACTTTAAAGCTCCATCAAGCATGTACCTTCTCATGCATTAAAATGACCATACTTACAGCCTGCTGGAAAAGAAAGTCAACAAGCACTCAGCTGTGTAAAAGGCTGATGTATGATATGTAAATTACTGTGAATGATAATATCAGGCAGCCAGTGAACTGTTTGTCTCGTTCTTTTACTGCTGTGATGACAGGGCTTTGCTTTTACAGTATAGGAGCTGGCAGCGGGCTCCTCCATGGTCACAGCTGAGTCCTGCTCCATTAGAAGGTCCTAGTATCACTGAGGCTCTCCAGGCGCACACACATAAACAGCCTTTCGCTCTTACGCTCTTACGTAACCCAACCTTTCATCTCCTCGCTCTGAGAGGCAGACCCAGACCACGCAGAATTCTACATGCGCCCTTTGAAGTGCCAAAACAAAAAACCCACACAAAATCAAAGCCGAGCATAAAATCCGAGAGAAGCAGATAGCCCCTTGCACGGAGTGACTTTATAGGCCACCGCGGAGCTCATTTCCTCTGAGACCGGCTCAAAAGTTTGATCAACAAATGTATGTGGCCGTTGTGCTACCAATGTGATTGCTGTCACTTACTCAGCCAAACAATGGTGCCACTGTTTTTTTTTTCGTACCAATGATGCAAAAACACCTGCGTAAAAAAAGGGAAGGGTTGCAAAACAAAACGGTTGGTGCTAGTTGTAAATATGTGACAACACCGCAAACATCAATGTTTCACAGACAAAAACAAACAACCAAAAATCAAGAGAATCATAAAAGTCTGCACAACCAGACAGTATATTGTTTCACTGCAGAAATAAAAAAAATATGAAAACACAGACAAAATGTAAATCTAAACCCTAACACAAAAATGAAAAAAAAAAAATTATCCCAGCGTTATTATGTTTTGTCGCTTGAGGAGAATGTAAAAGAGCAGGCTAAGCGTATACTTAAAACATCTGATATTCCACTGCCTATATAATGTCTGAAGAGGTAAAACCACACATGAATGATTTCTAAGATATCTTACGGTTTTTCATGGAAAACCCCCCATCACCATAGGACAGCCGAAGCACTAAAATTTCCAAATGGATTTGTTTTTGTCCTAAAGCTCCAGTGCACCTACTGGGAGAAATAACAACTTTGCAGAAGTTATGCCCTTTGTTTCACCCTCTGCTAGATTCATTATGTGGCCCCATAATTCAAAATAAGCCAGATCTAGCAGTGCCTTTCCATCACTTAGAGCAATACTCTTGATTTATAGCTACTGAATCCAGTCCTAAGATGAAAAAAAAAAAGTTTTGTGTCTTTGAAAATGGAAGTATGTCTTTCAATCATGGCGCTAGCTACCAGAGTAACATGACACACTCAATAAGGTGGAAGGCATTTTTATGGGACTCTGGCTCCGTTGTGAACACATTCCAGAGATTTACTGTATTTTTATGAACCAAAGTGATATTATCGAGAAACAAAAGGTACTGCAGGAAAAATAATGGATTAGTTAGTTCAAAGTTCAGCAGTGTATCAGTGGAGGGTGTGTCCAGGTAAAGGAATCCCTCTGCAGAATCAATTGGAGAAAAGAAACAGTAGGAACATACCGGGCCAAGTGAACATCTGCGGATGCTTCCCACAGACAGATCAAGGTTTTAGCTAGCGTGTTGGAGCAGGGAGTCTTTGGATGTCTTTCAACCACGTCATAGTTCAGGATGTAGTGAATCAGTATGTAGTGAACTGGAATTCGGGCACTTGTTAGGGTACTGAGTCGATGAACGTTGGGAGACTGATGAGTCAGTGATGTGCAATGTGATTCAAGCTAATGATGATGATGATTAACACTAATATTAGCTGGGTTAACATGTCAGTTGGTACTTTGCCACTTAACATTTGCTATTGTAAGCTAATCTAACTTTTATTCTTGGCTGAAGAAAACCTGGAGTTTGTTAGTTTTAGAAGGAAAAAAACAGTAAAAACCTATGATGTATCATCTAACAGTAACTTTAAAGAAGTTACATTTGAAAACAAAGTTTGGCCGTGTTGCTGGCAAAATGTCAGCCTCATATCCATTCAATAGAAGGTGTTGCCAATGTTGGTTATATCTGTTAAGTGAACATGGCAATCTTAGATGTTTACTTTTCTTTATGGTGCATCAATTTGGCAATGGGACACCCCTGAAAATATCTGACTCCCTGAGCACATCACTACCTACTGAACTACGATGGATCCTTTTACTGTATAGCTTGATGGGGCTTTGAACAAAAAACATGCGGGCATTTCCCAAACTTGCAACAATGAGAGAGAGATCACTAAGCAGATGAGAGGGAAATGTCACATTCTGAGAAAAACACAAAGAAGTAGCCAGCCAAAACTCATGTGTATGCCAGCAGCCCTGTGTAAGTGAGCTGCGCTCTCATGACTCACATAGTGCCAGCCACACTAACCCCCGGTCTTCCTCTCACCCAGAGTGTTAAGAGGGCTGCAGTGTGGATGCCAATGGGCTGCCATGCCCTGTCCACCGCCGTGGCTGTGCGCCACAGCCCACAGCAAGCTGCTTTGCCTCTGAGGTGCTGGGTAAACACCATGGTGTCAAAATACAAACAAACTACTGGAATATGCTCACTTGTTTAACCTGCCTTCGCCAATAACCGGTTGAGAACCATTTCTCTGACTTGGTGTGAGTAGCACCCATCGCTTAGCACCCCTTTTCCAGTTTCGCAGCACTCAACCTGAAGCGTCGCAGCAAGCCTGGCCTCCGTCCTGAAGTAACTCCACATTACTACTAAGCTCTCTTCTAAATCTGTGTGACAAGGGGACCGGAAACTGCCTTGTCCTAATATAGCTCGGTGCAAGATTACTGCTAGCAATGTTTCTTAATCAGTCATTCATGATCAGGCCTTCATTCCCCTCTGCCTCCCGCGCTCTCCAGCTCTCGCACTTAGCCTGCGTCCCATTTTGTCCCTCATTAATGGCTTCATATCAGTGGAGTTGATGTGTGTCTACTTGGATCTTTGGTAGCTGTGTTAACTAGTTAGTGCACTGGATTTACTAGGTGAGGATGAGGGACAAATACATGGGAGTGCTTTTTTTCAGTGTCTCTTAAGGACATAGTGAGGAGAGAGAGAGAGAGAGAGAGAGAGGCATACTGGTAGTGTGAATGTTGTGCTGATGTTTCAGTATAGTTGGGTTAATTAAGGCTATGTTGGAGGGCTGGGAACTCGCCATCTCTCGGTCCAATTAAGCTCACCATGCTCTCACTTATGGTCTACACAGTCACAAATTCACAAATATGCCTGCGTGCACAAGCATGAGCACGCACACACACACACACACACACACACACACACACACAAACAACACACGCTACCCTGAGGTCTCAGAATATTTTGCTTACTTATTCATCCTTTGTTCTTTTATCACTGTTCTCTGTCAAAGATATCCTGACGTCTACAGTGCTTTGTTCACGCATCCTTCCACTCAGATTCACTTCAGCTGTCAAAATGTAGGTCAAATCCCACTTACTAGTCTCAGTATTTAGAGGCTTCAAACCATAAGGACACCATCAGGACACCGATCAAAGATCTTGCGTACAAGTTACAGCTCTGAGTGGCTGTCATGCTCTTCTGACAGCCACTCATCAGGGCTTTAAAATGAGGTGTAATCTTGTATTGCACCTGCAGGTGGAGGTATTCTCATGATTAGAGCCATATAGCTGCTGTCTCCCGGGGGCTTACTAGGAAAAATGTTCTTTCTGGATGATTGCATGATCCGTAGAACAATCATTTTCAAAAGTATGATGAGCAAAACTAAGTTAAAATTAGATCTACGGGCTCCATGTCTTGGATAATGGGAGAAATGAGTTTCTCTCTTCTGGTATGAGATAAAACATTTGAGAAAAAAAAGAGAGGAAAAGAGAGAACAAGAAAAAGAAAAAAAGGCATAGCCTGCCTGGTTTTAACTTCAAAATCAATATCAATTTCTCCTTAATTGCGAACTGATGTATATTTGGTCATGAGCCCAAAATTTGAGCACAATAACATTTGTTAATTGAGGCACCTGCTCTGTCAGGAGCTATTTATCTATCTCTCATTCTTAGTTGTAAACCCATACTGTATCTCAGTAGAACTACGTGATTTGATAGTGTTTCCTTATGGCTTTCAGCATTATACATGAATACATCTGAACAATTTTACAGTAACAGCATGGCAGGCTAAAATAAACAACATATTTACATCTAATTAACAAATGATCTAGAAATACAAGATTGAGATGGAAATGTATGGGTAGGGCATGAGTGTGAATTTTCAGTTCAACTGAACTGTACTGTCATTATGTGTGGGTACACATATAACAAAAAGCAGACTATCACTTCCCAACAGATCAAACTGGCAAAACAAGGTGCAAGGTGCTTAAACAATAAAAACTCCTTAAAGGTGCAAATCTGAGGTAGAATATTTGAATAAATACAATAAAATACATTGAGAGTGGGAATCTTCTTTCTATCCATGATGTCTTTTCCTTTCTGTCCGTCTCTCCCTCTCTTCCTCTCTATCTCTTACATTTTCACTGACTAAACTGTAAAATCCTCCATGGGAAATCTGTTCACACAGTAAACTGTCCCTGATTTAATCTAATACAAAGCAGTAGTAACACAAGGTAAAACTGATTTTAGCGAGGTGCTGTGCATTGATGGAGACGTGCGCGTAGGGTACATAACAGTAAGACTAGAGCATGGAAAGGCTCGGAGCCAGGCAGACTCCAACTCTGACCCAAACTGTCTGGCTCCTGGTCCAGGTGACCATGAAACCCTTGCCCCACCTTTTCCTCTGCGTCTTCCACCGAGCACGGCAGCCGTCCTCTGGGAGGACTCGTATAAAGGCTGTCTGCATGCCTGCCCGCCTGCTTGCTGAGGGGAGAGTATGGAGAGTAATTCTTATTCATGCTGGCTAATGTTTTACAGGTTTTACCGTGGGGGTCAGTCAGTGTGGGTCATTTGCGTCATCGCTGGAGGGAACTGTTGAGGTGGGCTGCCAAAATGAAGGGGCCGTGCGGAGGGAATGAGGAACACACTTGTGTGTATGCATAGATTAGCGCACGCACACCTAAGCTGTTTGGCACACACACACACACACTCTCACATTTTCTCTCTCATGTACAGGCGGGCACACAAGACAAAAACACTTGGGCTTGCAAAAAAAAAAAAAAACATTCACATAAGATCATACGATAAACACACATGCCAAACGCTACTGCTGCATCTTTACAGTAGCTACAGTGCGTTTTACCCCCTCCTGTTTTCTTCACACTTTGCTTTCTCAGAGTCTTTCGATCTCTGAAGTGTGACCGATGGGATTTGTCGTCTTTAAGTATCCTGGGAGAGTGAGCTCGTCCTAAAAGAGGCCCAGTGTATGACTCCTGCAGGCCTTTCTCTACCAGAGATAGATCTGTCAGTCTCTCAGGGTGATGGCACAGGCCACAAAGACACCACGGCCCAGAGTAAACCTCAGTGGGAGTACCCCACATACTGACCTCAAAAACTGCATCAGGCGTCACAGCATGAAATGTGTCAATGAGAACGCCTCAAATCTCTTCAAGATCCAACGTCTGAAAGCCAAGTATTTTTAGATCCCTGTCCGTGAGGCATCAGTGCTAAAAAATCTTTTATATTTGTGATATTTTTCCTCCACACACTGTTTTTCCTTGTTATGAGCCCTGGCTGACTCTTGCTCAAGCAGTTAGGTTCCCAGGCCCGCACGTTCAGCTGGGTGAAGGGGGGATCTGGCTGGGCAGACCTGGCAACCCACCTCAAAACAGCATGCCAAACCCATTAGTGTATAATGGTCCAGTCAGGATTACGGCTGGGGCCTAGAGAGCTGTGAAGGGAACACAGCACTCACTTGTTTGTTTGTTTTACAAGGCTCTGCTCCGTTCAGTCTGCAAGGTGCCAGTGGGCACTGTGCAGTTTAACTCACAGTCGAATCAAACAAGCTATAGTGTTTCGACAATAGTGCATAGTCTACAGCCAGCGCACACTTGTTTCAAAGAGTTATGTCAGAATAAATAGGTTATGACACTGAAATTCACTTAACAAATCTGAGCTTGACAACTTTTTGAAATATGGGGACATTCGGCTCGAGCTACCAGTCAATCAAAGGTCAGCGCATTAGCCAAAGGCGACAGCACCTGCTTGTTGATTGGCTAATCAGATACATCAAAGAGTACAACAAAATTCTCTCTTACATCCATTTCATGTACTGTTGGCCAGGTTTCATGTTCATCAGATAAAAGATGGTCAGCAGTGAGATAAAGAGTGCATTTCCCCATCATCCATCAACTTGGTGATTCAGCCCCTCAGTCTACTTCAGCCACTTGGGTATTTTCCAGCTGAGCTTTCATTATGAAATGGAAATGGTAATATTGATTTATGTGTCTTCTTAAAGACTTTCTGTAGCATTTATGAATTACATTATGAAAGGCCAGAGGATGGGCAGTGTAGGCAGATTAAAAAAAAAACAAAAAAAAACGGCTGAGCCACATTTTACAAAACAGATTTCTCCATTTTGCTGCTCAAAAGTCTTATTTAAGCAATGAAAAATGGACAGATTTCTGCTACTAGAGTGCGTAGTGTGGCTCTCAAACAAAAGGGCTGGGTGTTACAGTTCCACTGTAAAAAGTTTTTATGAAGCCATAAGTCTGACTGGGGCAGCGGGCAATATTTCTTTTGGAGGAGGCGATCTACGTCAAGAAGGCTTTTTAAAGTTAATGAACAGTTGAATAACAGAACAATTTGGACCTGACCTTGAAATGAGAATTGAGGTCTTAAAGCAAATACACTATACTTTGGAACAGTGTTAAACACAGTTTGGTGAAAAATGAGGTGTGGAACTATACTCTTTGAAATTACACTGCTGCAGCTTGACAGGGAGTATTGCAGGATTCTGCTTATGCTTTGCCATAAACTAACGTACTGAATTCGGAATGAGAAACTGAAAAGCCCAAATTCAATCACTGGAAATGTTATGAAAGCAATATAAGGATTCACATGTGCATGCTGCCGCCGATGCGTATATTATTTCTCTCTGTTTTGCATCTTTTATTCACAGGACTGACTCAGCAAGGTCTTCCACACTGGCTGTGCTCATCGGAGATCTAAGAGAGGACCACACACACATCCCTGCACCTCTTCAGCTGCACACAGAACATTTACAATCCCATCAACATTCCCACAAGACTACAGTAAACAAACAGGTCTGGACTGTCTGCTCAAGCGTATGCCTTTAAATCACCTCCCTACACCCTTTATAAATCACTGATGTAGATGCGTAAATGCACAGTCAGAACACCATCTATGTCACAGCAGATGAGTAAGTGGGTGTGCCTGCGTGTAAGTCTGTGAATCCCAGCCTCTAATAAACAGCATGTGTACCTGGATGAGGGCATAAATCTCTGCTTCCTCTTTTCTGCAGGTGGACAGATTTGCATTGCAGAGGCTCAGGTCAGCCCCTTGGGTAGGTTTTCCACCATTAGCTTGTAAAACGCTTGCTTTGTCAGTGAGACTCCCAGAGGGCTCCAGTCCCTCCCCATAGAATGAATGAGGGGGGTGAGGGTGGGGGTGGGAGGTCTGTGGGGAAAAGGAAGGTACGAGGGGGAGCGTGAAACATGGTATGGCCTTCCCTGACACCTGGTGGGCCTTGGTCTGCGAGGCAATGCACAAAGACAACGGGAATGCACCACTGTGCTATTAGATAGATAGGAGAGCCGACTTAGAGCAAAGCAAACGGGGAATATGAGATATAGGAGATGCGGGACGTTCTCTAGGGAAATATGCCGCAGACTCAGTGAGTGACAGGCAGCCATCTTCCCCTGTCACACACTCCGGGGCTCGCAGAGGCTTAGCGAGCAGTAAACAAAATATACTATCTTAAAGCTCTGCGTCTCCGTAGTCTAAATGATAAACGAGGTGATAATAACCAAAGGCAGTGTGCGAGCAAGCTGTTGTCAACATGTCGTGAAGTTAATACTTTTGGCAAAGGTATATCATGATATGTAGTTAAAGTTAAAGCAAAACTAGTGAAATGTGAGAGCAACTCTCTCACAGGACCACTCAGCGTGTACTGCTCACAGGCCTACTAGGGATGGAGACATTTAATTCAAACTGTGAATTAATATATGTGTATGTCATCATCATCATCATCATCACCATCATCATTGTCTTTATTTAGAGCTCGGAGGAACATTAAGGGTTTAGGAGTTCTTTTTCAATGTTGTCAAGATCACAAAGGTCACCAAAGACAATAAGGATATAGCAGAAACACAAACTCAACATAAGGTAAAAAATTGCAAAATGTGAATAAAATAGATGAGCAAAATTGACACAGCAGAATCAGTAAAATAACTACTATAGGTTAAAATAATTAGAAGCAGAGCATAAAAGCAAAACAGAGATAAGAAAGCAAATTATTAGATAAATCTAGCACATATAAATTATGTGTGTGTGTGTGTGTGTGTGCACAGTGTATGTGTGTGAATGAGTGTGAATGCATGTTTTCTTGTTACACTAAATGTTACAGCAGATGCATCAGTAAATACATTTATACATGCATTTTTGTACATTTTGGATGTGTATGTACAGTATATGCATGTAAATGTGTATTTGCGTGTGTGCATGGCTCTGTCAGTGTGCATAAAAGTGGCTGATAATGTGCATGAATGCCTGTGTGTGCAGAATCTGCAGCAGCATAAAGTGAACCACAAGCTAGGAAAACATTGTTAAAGAACTTTGTTAGGCTGCTGTTTAAACATGGAAGGAATCCTAGTAAAAATACACAGAGCGTTTGTTTCTTTTTTTCACACTCAACAACACAGAGCAAAACGCTCTCGAAGGAACACTTTGGATCCTGGATCCTTTTGATCAGAGCCACCAGGGCCATCCACACATCCAGGGCAAACGGCTACTTGTGTTTACCTAGCCATGTGACTGAAGCTGCAGCACCTCCAGTGACGTCAGCATGCATTCCACGCATTCATCAATCTCAGTTTTCACTGATACTGTCTCCGACGCGTAGGAAGACAGGGAGTAGAGATCATATAGTTTAAAAATGAGCAATAATTCACAGGCCCTGTACATGCTATATTTATCTTTCCCCGATAAAATAAATAAGCACTACCTTGCGTTTGCCATCTGTTTTCATGAGTAGCTGTGTGCTTATGAACAGCTTTCGCCTGAAATAGTCTTCCTGTTCCACTTAAAATCATGGAATCCATAAATAATTTCAAATCTGCTGTCAAGAGATGGTTACAACAAAAACACAAACTCACTCGATAAATATGCATGGCTATGTTTTAGTTTTTAATTATGTGATTTGTTTAGCGTTTTGGCTTGTCTTGGAAGGATTGTTTACTTTGTTCTCTATCTTCTGTGACGGAAGACAAAAGGCTTCGACTGTGTCATGTACATTAATGCACAGTTTATCCTTTGATTCTGTTCTAGCCTGCAGTCGCATGTAGTTACCTGTCACATTTTAACATTCTAATAAATCTAGCTCTAGTGCGATAAGAAGAATGATTCATATGTTTGTTTTTGTGGTGCCGTTGGTGAGGATATCATGTAATAGGTTCCCTGCGGTGCAATGAACCGGACTGAATTGTCCAGAGTACTTGAGGCAGAGAAGAAAACAACATTTTTTGTCCACTGGCTACAATAAATGACTTAGCCAGACAACAAAGTTTCGAGAATAGAAAAAGATGGTTGGTTATCATGCAAAGTTGCAGGTGGACAAGATTCATTTAAAAGCCAAAAAACACCAAATGTTCAATGTATACACTGTATGTGTGAATGATATGAATAGTCTACCGGTCATAGTATTTATTGCATGGTCCCTGTTCGTTGTATCTGACACTGTGTTATTATTGTACCATGTGTGTAAGTATGTAGTGTGAAATTTTGAGTAGTCAGTGCAGCAATATCAAAAAATAAACAAATTCCTGTACATTGTCCATGTCAACTAACATGATTTTGGTTCTAGACAGAGCATGAACACAGAGACAACACCAGGCTGTAAGAGAAACAAACTCAGTTCTTCTTACATCCTGTACATGAAAACCACAAAAACGCTCACAACGGAGCAAGTTCAAGACAACATAACTCTAAAAGGGTTTCTAATTTCTTATTTCTTAGCGTATGCGCTCTGCAGCACAGCTGAAGAAACAATTTGCAGAGACCTTTGCCTTTTACGTTTCGCTCCCCACGCCACGATCCAAAGACACCACAGAGCGG
Organism: Neoniphon sammara; assembly: GCA_900302535.1. Classification (NCBI taxonomy): domain Eukaryota; kingdom Metazoa; phylum Chordata; class Actinopteri; order Holocentriformes; family Holocentridae; genus Neoniphon; species Neoniphon sammara. The sequence continues at coordinate 20,708 of OMKZ01039970.1, read as the reverse complement.
CAGGGTCATCCTGCTACCATCTGAGGAGAGAGGCGAGAGCATGACGGAGAAAGTAATGGAGTAATGGAGCTGTGGCTTTCTTCATTCAGTCACTGCACTGTCCAAATCCCTCATTTGTTATTCCGCTAATTATCCAATCAGTAACGATGGCAGGATAATTAATCAACCAATGAAAGGAGAGATTAATCTTGCTTTAGAGATTACTTTCAAGAGAGGTTCACATCCCTGTGTTTGTGTGACAGAGAGGGTCTGTAGCCTGAAGGCAGTGTGACTTCTCATTCATAATTGCTATAATTGCACCTCCCCAGACCATGTAAAAGTAACAATAAATAATGTCTGCTGCAACTCTAAATAAATGACGACCATCAGCCAGGATTGTTTTCACCCCCTTCAAAAAATGCCCAATTGGAAAGGATAATCCAGCGTAATGGGAAGTGGTTCAATTAATTAGGGAGGCAGACTGAAAGGTAGGGACCATAAAACTGAGCTATAAACAGCTACAAATGCACGGTTGATAAGGTTGTACCATGTAGGACCTGTAAATACAAAATGGCCACCCTGGAGTTAAAAACCGTGGAAATTTGGGCAAATGGTCATCTTTTTCCATCTGAGAAATCTGCGTGTTTATTACATCGTGCACATTAATCTAATGGAAAACAGACCCCAAAACAAATTAGTTCTCCCCATCTAACCTGATTAGTACTGCTGCACCAGGCTGAACCAAATGGATCTGGTGCAGAGAGCCCAGGGGGGATAAAGAGGAGGGGCACGGGGTATGAATGGAGAACTCATGGATCTGGCACTCTCTCCCTGTGTCACACTGTAAAACCTTGAAACCAGGGAATGGGCTAGGAAACCACAAACAGGCCTCGTACACACCCAGCCAATTCACTGTCACTGATTACAACATCGCAGAACTCATCACAGTGGCAATAATGAGCTGTCACAAACTGTAAGGCGGCAGCTAAATGACGCCTGTCAGGTCAAAGGGAGATTGTTTTAGTCAAACAGTGCATTTTCCATGTGTCAAATTTCATTTCGGTCGCTCATACCGCGCAATACCAACTGGTAGATTAACACTGATAGGCTTTGAACACTGTAGCACTGCTGATGAGAATGATTTGTTTTCTGCCATGCAAAATGCAAAAAAACTGCAATAAGTCATACTTAGAGCATGCAGTGTGGAAATCCTCCCAGCTTGGCACTTAGCCTCATCCTATCTTTGTCCTTGAGTGGGTTCGATCCTTATGTTGAGCTGGCAGTGCCAGGCTAAACTGTAGGCAGGAAGGGGGTCTGTGCTGGCAGAACGGGCCCTGCCTCTGGCAATACAGCCGTGGACTGGGGCTCATTGGGTTAGGCCTCGATAATGCTCTCAATGGCTCAGGGTCTTGGGTCAAAACTCCAGTCACATGCAACAGCACACTGAGTGCTATAATGGGTATGGCTCTGTCCCTGGCCCTCTGAGCGGGCCAAGTCAGCCAGAAACCCTGCCGTGACTGGGGGGTGAAGGGGAAGGCAGCGCTTTTATGACCATCATCTGGCATGTGTGCTTTTCTGGCACAGCGCACAGAATCACACACAACTGCACTCATGCACGCCCTTTTTTCTCCCTATTTCCCTTGTCTGTCTGTCTGCCTCGCTCTCTCTCTCGCTCACACACACCCACACATGCGTACACACAAACTACACGGAGATACATCGGCGCACATAAACACACACACACGCACATGCACCTGTGCCAGTCAGCCTGTTTTCCACTGCAGTCTAATTGATTGGGAAATGAAGACGGACGCCTGTCTGCGCCGGGCCCAGTTGATTAGCGAGAAACACAGAGTCCATTAGAGTGGCTCTGCTGCTGACCCGAACACGTCATCCAGACAACCAGTCAATCAGCCTCTGTCGCCAGCCACCGATCACACTCCTGACTGGACGGGTGACTGAGTGACGCATCCGCAGGACACAGGAGCAGCGGTGGATCAGACCTGCTCTGCTGTTTGGGAGAAAGCAATACCCTGCGCCGCACCAGAGATACACCATTTTCAATTGGGGAAAGGAAATGGGTTGGAAATGGCCAGTGTAATGCTTTCAGCCCCGGCCTCTCCAAGCAATGACAACAGACATAACACAGAGCCATTAGCTGCTTCGTTGTGTAACTGTTTGGCTAGCCAGGCAGACCGGGCTGCTGCTAGCTAGAGAGCTAGGCTGGCCTGATTATTGACATTTTGATGCTTTTAAGGCTTTTTAGACACAAAAGGCAGACTCTGTGGAACTGTCATGGCTTTGTGCCTATTTTGCTTAAACATACAGTATATTTGTGATAGTTACACAGGAGATATCAAAGATGTATTCAGTGATTATCTCAATAAAATAACCAAATGGATCCTGTATAATCTAAACTCAATTTCAGATGAACTGCTGCAGAATCTGTGCACGGCCATGAGGCTGCACACATGATTTCTAGTTCATTTTATCTTCCAATATGCTCCTTGAAATACATTTCTCATACATTTGTCTTTTTCAATTCTGTCATAAACTGAGTGTGAACTTGCTGCATTGTCCCTGAGCACACTGGTGATGACTGGAACCGTAGTAACCTTATGTGGGCATGGATACGCAAGGGAGTGTGTTTCCTTTCATCCGAATATGCCTGAGCCTGTCCTCTCACCGGAGTGAGGGAAGAGAAAGGGAAAAAAGGGCTAAAAGAAAAGAGGAAGAGCCTCTAGAATAGAGAGAGGTCAGTCGTTCAGTGGAATTCAACAGTGCATGAAAGGCAGGGAGAAAAATGAATACATCTGGTGTGGAAATAGGAGAGGTGGTTTGTCAGGCATTGCAGAGTTTGGAGAGGAGAAGAAAGGAGAGGGGAAGGGAGAGGACAGAGAGCAAAATGGGGGCTAATCATAAAAGAGAAGGGGCTGGGAGGGAAGAAGAGACAGAGGATGAGTAAAATAGGGGCAGTGAAAAAAGAGAAGGAGAGGCTGAGAAGGAGAGATAGAGAGATGGAGATAAAGAGGAAAAAAGGGAGAGGAAGGTAAAAGAGACCAAAGTCCAAGGCTCTAATCATAAGAGCACATTGTATTGTCAAAGTATGGATTAGGGGGAGGTGATTTTAGCCGGAGGAGTAGCGTCTCCATCCGGAGCCGGAGCTTTGAGCGCACAGAGAGGACGAGATGTGGGGGGAAGAAGAAGAAGAAAAAAAAAATGAACGCACCTCCCTAGAGTGGGGCGCACTGTGTTACCATGGAAACAGCTCTGACGTCAGAGCAGGCATTATGTGATTACTCATAGAGTCTGTTGAGGAGCGGGCCAATAAAACAGGGACCATTACTCACACACAGGGAGATGGCCAGGGCTCAGGTTACACACATACACATGCTTGCAGATGCACGCACGCGCGCACACACACACACACACACACAAAGGCATGCAGATATGAATATATATACACACACAGTACTAAGGAAACTATTCATTCTAGCTCATCCACCTCAAGAAAAAGCAAGCTGCCGATTTATTCTTAACTCAGTAATTGTATGAATGCATGACATTTTTACAATCAAGTTTCAGTAAAATCGTCACCGTTTTACAACAGCCACCGGTTTGGAATGCAAAGACGTGCACAGCAAAAAGTTTGCTTGGTAAGCTCGGTGCTGAGTCAGAAGGCGGTAACGTGAGCGCTCGGAGCTCCATAAAGATCTCAGCACCAAAAACGTCAACAACCGGTGTCCCTTCAGCGGCCGCTGTAACCACAGCTCTGTAACTCTGCGTCCTCGACCGTGCGGAGCGCAAACACTACCTCATCAGCACATCCGCAGCCGCCACGCCAGGGACAGAGAATGTTCTGCATTCCACACACTTTGACCCATGTCTAACGAAATACACACGTACACAGATATGCGTCACCACACACACACACACACACACACACACCGCACGCATGCACACACTTTGTCTCGCCATCTCCTCCACACTCATGCTGGACATTCTCCTCTGGGAGTTAAAACACTGTTAGGGCTGATAAGGATCCAAGCAAACAGCGTGGATAAACAGTCACCGTGGTAATTAAGAACCACTGGCCTATCAGAGGGCAGCGTGCGGAGACAAACATGTGACCCAGACTCCATTACTAAGACCATATGCATTCCTACCACAAAGACCATTAGGTAAACCCACACAGACGGCAAGAGCTGCCAGAGCTCATGCCTAGGCTCCAACGAGCTAACATTGGCTCCGATACTTTGAACTGTGGTCGAATTACCTGTGTTTTCATTCCAAAAGGCTGTATCTCTTAAAGCTGCGGTTTGAAGAAAAAGATGTCACTCGATACTGATTGCGCAAAATATAAAAACACGCACGCACACACAGTGATAAAGTGTTGCTATTTTGTAAACAAATGTCTCGAGAAGACCTCAGTATCATCCCATTGTGAGTTTCATTTTGTAAGAGTGCATGTCAAATTTTTCAAACTGATGTCTCATTTTGGAACACCGCTCTTCATTTGTTTTCCCCGGGGAAGAGGAGAGCGTCTGGTGAGACAGATTAGCTCCAAGCAGGCAGCACAAGACAGATTACTGTGTAACCGCTGCTGAGGGACTTTGGCAGCCCGAGTGAGAAGTGAATGTTCAAATCTGTCTCTCTTTTCGTACAAGGTGTTACATGTGTACGCCACCGTCCAGGCGTCGCTCTCTTTTCCCACTCCGATATCTGGATCTTGAACTGGCCTTAATGTGCATGACGTAAGTGCAGTTATTGTGTTTGGGACAAGTGGTCCGTGTCACTTCTGTGCCACAAATGTGACTGAGCGCTGGCTAAAACTTGATATGCATTTTAAGTAATTTGGTTACATTGATACCATATCTGAGTTGATCTTATTAGAGGCTCCTGCACTAAATGTCTGTCTCTCTCCTTCTCTCCCTCTCTGTCTCTCTCTGTATATGTCTCTCACTATCCCTTCACTGAGTATGTGTCTATTTGTACATACAGCTATCACGGTTGGGGAGTTAATTGTTTACATGTAATGGTGTAATGTAATTAAAATAACTGACTGTGATCAGTTAGTTACTGAGAAAAATGTAATTAAATTAAATTGCTACTAATTACTCACTAATCAAAATGTTACTAATCAAAATGATTACAAAGGGTTACATCTGTCTTTTTTTTTTTTTTTTAACTAAGAAGCAATTAGCAATTACATTAATTCTACCATATTTTAGCAGTGCAGGCAATGCTGTTTTTGCATATTTCCAGCCAATGCGGGTCAGGAAAGATGTTAAGGGAACACATTTTGGCACAACACCATCGAGGCAAGGCTGTCTAACAAGAGGCTGCATGGGACAGCGAGGAGGTGTCTCTGCTCCGTCTGGACAGACTCCATTTACAAAAATTCGTTCAAATTTTGAGTGCGTTTTTTATTTGGTTCTCATGTTTGAATTTGTAACATACCGTCTCCTGCCAGTCCAATGAATGCACATTGCCCTTCAACCTGCAAGCTATCAGAGTCTGGGGTTCGCCAGGTTATGTCAGGGTGGGTGTTAGCTAACATTCCTCAGACAAGAACGGCATTCATTGACAGAAGTTCAGCAATATTTTCATTTGGAAATCAGAAAAGGGCTCCAATATTACAAGGTAAAGCTTGTTTACCAGCATTTGCAATGCTGGTAAACACTGAAATGCTCCGTGTCAAACCTGAGGAAACATTTACAGGCAAATGTCACTGTCACTGTTTACACCCCCACCCCCTTTCATATTATTTGTGTGTTTGCAAGACATAACTTAGCTCTACATTTTGATTGTTGCCCATTCTGCACATGTTAATACTAGTCTCCATTCATCCATTAGTTGTATTATCTAACATAGATGTCTTTTGCTCTGGTTTAAATATATGTATTTAGGCATTTTCAACTTTTTTTTTACCTGGTTTACAACATTTGTTGGAAAAGTAATCAAAAAATGATCACAGTTACATTACACTGATGAAGAAATTAAAATAGTTACATTGTTTATTACATTTTTAAAATGGTAACTAGGAATCTGTAACCGATTACATTTTAAAAGTAACCTTTCCACCACTGACGACTACACATCCATATATCTGAGTGTGAGCGTATGCACACCATGTGTGTGTGTGAGTGGCTAACCGCGTGCATGTGTTTGTGAGCGTGTGTGGCTGAAGCAAGCTGCAGTCCACCTGGCTGGGCAGTGAGCTTAATGAGTCTCAAACTCATGCAACCTCCTGCGCAGCCACATCCGCTGCCTGGGGCTCTGACCAGGTGCTCTGACACAACACAGTCTTCAAACAACATGAGCAGGAGCCTCCCAGAGGGGCATGCCTCTCGTAATATCTCCATGACCAACTACATACCACCCAGAAGGTGCATTTTTCTTTAAAAGGTTGGTCCCAATAATATTACCTGACTAACATGCTGCTATATGGGAGGTTCTCCAAACCTGATCTGAACCAGGGTTTGCTCGGGTTGATTTCCAAAAGGAGTCCACTGAAGCAGATTACCTGCTTAAAATATAACTATATTAATTATCTTGGTTTACTCTACCTTCTGTAATGGAATCTCATTATTGCCTCCAAAACCTGCAGCGTGTGAAGTTTAATGGACAGTCTAATCCAGTTTAATGACAGTGGTTAAAATGGTAATAAGTACCATCGGAATCGCTTTAATTCCCCTTTCAACATGTTTCTGCACAATGCATATTGTAATTGCTATTATATTTGTTTGTTTTTGTTTTATTCATAATTAGCTGTAATGTGATCACTATTTGTCTTCTCAGTACAATATAATACATAAAAATGGCCACTTTTTGGATTCTCATTTCTGTAATGTTGCTGCATGTGGCCAGTTAGTCCTTAATCCAGATTGTGACCAACAACCATCCAGGCATAGTGACCTTCTAAACATTACCTAAATGATAATAATATTATTACCATGAGTAACTGCTGCATAGAGAGGGACATCAGCTAGGCTTGATACTATAACATCAGTGTAACTAACACTTTGCCACCCAGGATGTTTCACAATCAAAGCAATAATGACATTGTGTCACCATGACTATCTGCCACCCACGGCTGATCCTCCTCATCTCCTCATGTCCTCCAGCTGCATGCGCAGTATGGAAACTGTTATGATAGGAGACTTGCACCATGTTCATTAGGTGAGGGGTTTGAGATAAAACCTCCTCTGGCCTCGCCTCTCTCAGAGAAGGTCTTTCATGTTGGCTTTCTGATTACATATTTTAGAATAGAAAAGAATAGAATAGAATAGAATAGAATATGACACAACATAAAATAAAAACAACACAATAGAACAGAATAGAATAGAATAGAATAGAATAGAATATTGTCCATGAGAAATACAATTGGAATTTCACTTTGGCACACTGGCATAAAAACAGTAAGAAAAGTTGAGAGTTTGATATGGGGGCAGAGCAGTTGGCCCAGCAGGGAGTATCCTGGCCTGGCTTCTCTCTGGGTCCGCTCTTGGTCCAGTCAACTCAGACCCAGCAACACAAACATACTAATGAAACACAGCTGCAGGGCCGGCACAGACGCCCTCCTCCTCACTTCCAAAAAGCCTTCACAAAACACTCCCTTACTCCCTCACTCTTCTCCCTGCTTCCTCACTCGCTCCTCTCCTCTCTCTCTCTCTCCAGTCGAGGGGGTAGACCTACACTCTAGAGACATTTCAGCAACCATTTACAGTAGGGTGGACTTTTCCTGTAATAATAATTGTATTGCTACCGACTAGAGGCCACTGAGAGTTCTCCGCTCTCTCCGCACCCATACTCATTACCATGAGACTTCCTTGAAACAAGGGAGAAACATTTTCAAGGTTTATTATGCATGTTTTAGCTAACAAGGAGTCAAAATCCTAAAAGCAATAGCAAGAAAGAAAAAAAGACAAATACGCTAACAAGGAAGGCCCAGAAGGAGGTAAGTGCTAGATTGTGCTTGAGCAAGGTGGACGGCTCCAAATGTGTGAGAGTGAAAGTTTATTTGCACCCCACGGGGGTAACTCGCCATTCTGACCCACAGCCAAGCCCTGCGGATATATAAACGATTTGGCTGGCGCATTGCTACCTGGGCAGTGGTGAAGGGCATTGCAGGACTTGTGGAGTTGGAGTGTGTGTGTGTGTGTGTGTGTGTGTGAGCGCGTGCGTATGTGTATCCGACATGCATCACATCTCCTTGTGTTTTCTCTCAAATGTGACCCCTGGTTCCAGTTCCCTTCCAGCAGCTGACCACCATATGTAAAAGGCCTGCACAGGTCCACTGAATCCCCATCTAATGGGCTGCACAGATGCCACTTTCCTGGAATTAGTCCCTGTGCGTGTGTGTGTGTGTGTGTCACGTCCATGTATGTGTGTGTGCGCGTCTCTCCCGGTCTTTCTCGCACAAACAGACTCTAACGTTCCACACATTTCCCTCAATATGTTTCACCGCTGTCTGGAAACAATGAAAGGTGTCGGGTGAGAGGAGGGGCGGATCTGAGGCGAGAAAAGACTGGAGGAATTGTGGAAAACGGCGTGGTGGGAGGAAGGGAAACACACGGGGGGAAAGTTACGCCGCTGTTTGGACAAGCTTTGTTGAGGTAAGTAAAAGGGGAAGTACGTAAACCACCGGTAAGGCTCGTCGCGAGGGGCGGCGAGAGAGAGAGAGAGGGGAGGACAGGGCAGATTATTGACTTAATGGCGGGATCCAGGCTGTCGGGGGCTTCAGAGACAGTGTTTGTGTAGTTTGGCCCGCACCGGGAAGAGCGTGCGGCGTGATGATGGAAATCTTACACTCTCTCAAAACAAGCCCACTGACCTTTTCATCTACCAGCCCCTGAATCAGTCTTAACATTTTGCCAACTTGGAAATGAATGAGCACTTATTACATCAGCGGTAACATCACAGGCGACG
>OMKZ01039947.1:2810-13611 GCA_900302535.1 Neoniphon sammara | reverse complement strand
ATGCATAATAGATGCATTTTCTTGGAAGGTCTGTGTGTGTGTGTGTGTGTGTGTGTGTGTGTGTGTGTGTGTGTGTGTGTGTGTGTGTGCGTGTGTGCGTGTGTGTGTGTGTGCCTAATGACACACCAAAAATCTAGATTGCTGAAGTTTGTTGTACTGAAGTTTGCATTGGAACCAAATTTGAAGGCTATTTTGGATGTCAATTTTATTGTTTGATATGAACATTATTAGATTGATAGTGAATAAAACTGCATTATAACTACAACTTCACATGGCTTTACTGAATACTGGAGCCCGTAGCCTCATTTTTAGGTCAGTTATTTCTGACTAACAGATATGTTAGTCATGTTGTTTCCTATCTGATCATATAAGTCAAGACATCTGGTCCATATTGTTATCTAATTAAATTAGTTACTTTGAGGTTAGTGCAGACAGTACTGCTGGACTAATGATTAAATTGATCAGTTAATGAAGTAATTAATTACTGAGTGATTGTTGTCTTTACTAAGTATCTGTGCAGCAGATCAGGATAAGGTACTGCTATCTCATGACTGCAAAATCAGCCCCTTCAGGGGGATCAGAACTCCTCTGGCTCGCTGCATATTGTCTCTTACATAATAGTAATAATATTCATCATCATAGTCATCATTATTCTCATCATCATCCTCATTATAATATGTACCCAGAGATTGTGCTGTGGTTAAGACCTCCACCTCTAAAGCCACACATTCATCTTTGCAAAAGCGTTTCTGCATTAAGAGTATTTGTTGATGCAAAAACAAACAACTGATGGACCTGGAAAGCGACTTGGTCACTCACTCGCTCACTCGCTCACTCGCTCACTCACTCACTCACTCACTCACTCTCAGTTAGCCTCTCTGACTCTTTGTGGCCGTTAGGAGACATGACCAAGTATCCTCAGACTCTGAACACTGAAAAATTCATCGAGGGGTTTTTGTGCCTCCTGATGATGAGAGATAATATAACGTTCAGTTTCATTTGGTGGACACTAACATTGTTACAGCTGCCTCTCAGCTCAACAAGCTCTAGTGGAGTAAACATTAGCCACGCCATAGTCAGAGTGAAGATGAGGAGGATGATGAGCAGCATCAACATGTTGAATAACACCATGGCAACATCCTTCTTGTCTCAGTCAGGAGAGATCAGCAATGCTGGTGGGCAGTGCTTGTCTTGGCTTGGGTCCCCTAAAGCCCGCCCCTGAATATACTACAGGTTAGTGGTTTCAAAGTGAGATCCCCCAGGGGTCAATGAGAGGCTTCCACAGATCCTCAGCAAATGAAGAATAGTTTAATTTCACTAAAAATTGTTATGATACAATGAAGTCTGAGTGTTTATTGTACCATTATGTTTTAATCTCACCACTTCGAATGTATTTGTCAGCGTTATATGACATCCAAACAATTTAATACTTTGCGCAAACCAAAATATCTTTTCATATCAGCGCTCTCAGGGCAAATTCACTTCTAATGGTGCTCCGTGGCTAAATGAAAGTCAGCTTAAGTGTGCGGAACATGAAAAAAAAAGAGGGAAAAAAGCCTGGTGGGCCTGGTGCAAGAATTGATCTTGCCCATACATAAATTAAGTGATCAAATTACTAAAGACAAGCTATCCTATGTTTTCATGAGTAAAGACGTGAGACAAACTACCGACACAACTTTCAGCACCAAGGACAGCATTCAGGGGCTTTTCAGCACTACATGAATTCATTGATGGGCTCTTTCGTTAAATTACTCAGACAGCAGGTTGGTCAGACATTGACTGGATGGAGGGGCAACAACAAGGACACAAGGCCAACAAAAGCTAAATATATTTAGATATTAGTCAGCACAGTTGTCAGATATAGCTGCAGAAAACACACGCTGTCTGGCACAGCAGCCGAATAGCTTCAGGTAATACATACAACACTAACCAACACAAAATGTTGTCTTAACTCTCCTAAAAGGCCATCAGATGCACTTTGTGTTCAGCAAAGGATTGGTGCTTGATGTGGGGGAAAAAAATGTAAGAAGTCGATGGGGTCTGTGTCGTGCGGTCGTGGCCCTGCTTGCCACCGTATTACCTGTGGGCCCATGTGCAACCGCACCACCAGCAACCCCAGGATTTCTGTCACTGAAATCGCTTATCACCAGAGATATCACCAAAACTAGAACAGTCAGGTCTGTGCTTGTGGGACCCTGTCCTTAGAAGTGTTTAGTTGTCACCCCTTAAATCTTATTTCTGAAAAAGTCAGCCAGTAAGTCAGTAAGTCAGCGAGTGACATACCAGTTTCTAGCCTTTTCCTGCAGTTAAAACAAGAGCAAAGCAAGGATTACCACTAAACCCTGATTTTCCCTTAAATTTCCCCTTAAGCAGCTTCAAAGTTTTTTTTCCCCATATTGTAGGACAATGTCACATGCATGGAAGTGGTTCGTTGCTACAGAACAAACTCTACTCTGTCTTATCAATTCCCAAACTTTTATCTCACTGATTCTCTCGTTTGCCTTTATCTTCTTTCATGAACTGCCCATTTTTCTCACTCTTTCTTGCTCCCCGTCCTTCTCTCTCTTCGTCCATATCAGAATGCAAAACAGTAGATATCGTAGCTTTCTAAAATAATACTCTATCTTCCTATTGCATTTCTAAAATTTTATGACAGCACCTGCCTACAGGATATAGGTCTCCTAAAAGTGGTTTGTTGTGTATGCATGTCCTGTTTTGCTTGCTGTGCAAAAAAAAAAAAAAAAAAAAAGCGACTTCAGCCTGATGTTCAGGTTTTATTACGAGAGTGAATGGAGAGAGAAAGAGCTGACAGGATGAATACCATCTGCCTGTCTGCTCATTCCCTCTCTAACCTTGGGCAAGGAACACTTCCCATTTTTGCTTCTTTTACAGACACAAATAGAAAGTACACATAATACTATGAATAGCGGAAGGTGAAGGAGCTCCGTGACGACAGTTCATCAATTATGTTGCCACAGTGACTTGGGCCTCTCGACCTGACCTCCTTCACCCCTCTCACAGAGGACTGTGCTGTACTGGTGGCACACAAATGTTGGAAGACGCTAAAGAAAGCCATTTCAGTACGAGTCGATTGCAACATGCCGCAACCAGATATTCCAGTTTTCCTCACATCATCCGATTTCACAAAGCTTAAACCTTTTTTTTTCCTGCCCATGCACTGTTGTTTGTTCCTCCTTTTTCCTCTACAGTATGTTTCATTCATCCCTCTTTTCTCATCTTTTTGCAACCAGGAACAGATGGTGTGATCCGTCACGTGAACGACAGCTCTCTCCCTCTCCCTCTCCTTGCATTATGTCCTATGCCTTCCTCACTTTCTTTTCTCTTTCCTTATACTTTCTCCTAATACTTTTCTCCCCCTTCACAGCATGTCACTCAGCTTACTATGGGTATGAATCTTTGGCATTGGTTAAGTTCAATTCTCGGATTCACTAGTCAGCGATTTAAGAATGATATTTCCTTTTTGGAATGATTCAATTCAGTTTGAGTTTGTATACCGCAGTTTGAGTCAAAAATTCAATTCATCACTTTTAGCCAAAATATATCCATTACTGAACATGTTTACTCAACTGAAAATACTTTATTTACACCAATAAATTCCAATTTAAAGCAGTTCATTTGAAGTGATTCACTGTATTTATTTCTTGTAGCAGATTAGTGCAGTTGAATTGACAGAATTTATAATCGATGTATTGATGCAGTGAATGAATCATCACAGCCTTACTTCTTACCAATATTGATGGCTAGCCTTCATCATCATCATCATTAATTTGTCTCTTTCCTGATGTAGATTGCCTGTTTTTTTAGGGACTGTGTGATCTGCAACCAGGATGAAATTAAATGACACAACATAGTTCAGTCTATTTATTTTCTCTCATCTGCTTTTCTGTCTTCTCTCCCTCTTTCTCTTCATTTTTCTCTGTCCCTGTCTCTTCTCTCTCTGCCGCCTCCCTCTCTCTTTGTCTCTTCCCACCCGCTCCTCTTGTTCCCCTCTACAGCAGTACTTCACTCTCCTCATCATAACAGACGGTGTTATAAGCGATATGGATGAGACGCGCCACGCCATCGTACAGGCGGCCAAGCTGCCCATGTCCATCATCATCATCGGCGTGGGCAACGCAGACTTTGCCGCCATGGAGTTCCTGGACGGAGACGCAAGCGTCCTGAGGTCAAACACGGGAGAGGAGGCCGTTCGGGACATTGTGCAGTTTGTTCCTTTCAGGGACTTCCGTAATGTGAGTACTGGACTTAGATCAGGCAGAGGGACATATTTGCAAACAAAAAAGTGAGCAGTTATATAGTCCTTTGATTTAGACTGCTTGGAGTACCAATTCAGATAGAGCCAGGTAAGTTGTCAAGCAAAGTGTATTAAATTGACTTGGAAATACTTGCAATGTAGCAAATCATCCCTCTTGGCACACACAGACTCACACACTCACACAGCTCATGAATACTAAACGCAGTGTTCTTGTGAACCATTCAAGAAACCCAACAACAGTTTTGGTGAAACCCAAGCAGGTGTTCGAATGATACTGAATAAAGTCTGATGTCTTTCAGTTTGACGTCAGTTAACATTTTGTTTTGACTTGCTGATTTGAACCGCAATGTCAGTTTGACTCCATTTTAGTTCTGTGATAGAGACATTACCTAATGATGTGATGTCACCCCGTCCATGTCTGGCTGTGTTACCAAATGGCAGCCTGTTGCTAGTCAGAGTGTTTCTTTACACACACACACACACACACACACATTTTGGCGTGGCTAGATGAGGCATGCTGCCTATCTATCTGCTTGGCTCAGAGTGAACACCATCAAGACGGTGCGCTGTGTGAGTGTGTGCGTTTGCACATGTGCGCTGCATGTTTGTGCATGGGCTGGTGAGTGCATGGTGTGTGTGTCCATTTGTAGGCTCAGTTAGTATATTGGTGTGTATGTGTGCCTTTGTGTGGGCTGCTGGTGGGCGAGCTGACTTCCTCAGCAGTAGGAGGAACAGACAGTGTTTTCTGGCTTCACTCCAGTTTCTGGATGGGAGGGTGAGAGAAGGCAACAGAGAGATAAAGGCATAAAGAGGGAGGAACAAGGCTAGCAAGGGAGAGAGAGACAGACAGAGGAAGAGAGAGAGAGACACAGTGACAAGAAAGATTAGAAATAATGAGAGTAAATTAAACTGACAAGCTGTGTTGACTCACTAACTTTTAGTACAACATAAAAGTTAACAAACTTCATAATAGTTAGCTATTGGTGTGATCGAAGCTACTGGCTATCAGTGCAGTTATGCTGTGGTAGGTCACAACCACGAAAGGAAAGGCAGACCAAGTTAAAACTATAAGCACAATGAGCCGAGACAGACGAAATATGAACTGCTAGTAGTGGTAACTGTAGAATCAGTTGTGGTGGTAGTAGTAGTAGTAATAATAGTTGTAGTACTAGTAGTAATAGTAGTAGTAGTAATATATACAATATATTATATATATATATATATAGATATACAAGTAGTAGTAATATATACAATATAGATAAAATACAGTGAAGCTATTGACATTTCTACCTCCTTGGGAAAAGCATTTCTGTAAGAGCTCTGTGTATTTTTGGTTTGTTTGCACAACACTGTGCACACTGCTTAAAGGAATACTTCACCGTTTTGGGCAAAATACCCTTTTTCCAACTTAACCCAGACTGAGACAAGATGTTCGATACAATTTTTCACCTCTGTACGTCCACTTGTTCAATTCCTATGGTTAGCATTTCATGTTAGCTTAGCATAAAGACTTGAAGTCTACAGGGGTCATTAGCCTAGCTCCGTCAAAGTGAAAAAAATAAACCTTACAGCAACTCTGAAGCTGTCTTATTTACACAATGCATCATGTATTTACCGTGTAACACACATGATACACCGTGTAAATAAGACAGCTTCAGAGTTGACGTAAGGTTCATTTTTTCACTTTGACTAGTCTAGGCTAATGACTCCTGTAGATTTCAAATCTTTATGCTAAGCTAACGAAATGTTAACCCCTGTAACCGAAGCAGTGGATGTTCAGAGGTGAAAACTGTATCGAACATCTCTGTAAGTCAGAAAAAGGGCATTTTGCCCAAAATGTTCAAGTATTCCTTTACTAAAGGGATAATAAGGGAAAGAAAGCATGCACTCGTATATCAGACAATATGGTACAAGCTAAACCAGCATCAACCAAAAGGTGGCTGGTGACTGAACATCCACATACAAGGCAGTAGCCCTGAGATTTTACAGTGTAAATTTAGCCTGAATTAGCTCTTTTCTTCAGTGACTGTCTTAGTGACAACACTGTGCTAGCGGAGCACTTTGGAGAGTGTCATTTTTAAACAGAAATGTAATTTATCCACCTTTGCCTCCCTTACTTATCCCTCATCCTGTCCCTGAGGACACTTTCACGCTTGTCCACTGACACCAGGAGACCAGCTGTTGCATTCTGGCTGTGATAAAGTAGTTTGAGAGCATATGTGATTTTTTCCAGTGACTCAGAAGTGACTTCAGTTAACTTTGGTTGCTATGTGTTAAAAGATGAATCAATATACAGACAGTGATTCATTGAAATCTTTATTCTTGAATCTTGGAATGATCAGAATGAAATGATGACAGACTAACTTCAGCTATATTATTACTACCCAACATGATGCAGTAATTTGGCATTATTCCAAGAATAAATATGTAAACAACTAATCAAACACAAAGCTCATGCATTAACAACACCATTATATTTTGCTCTGGTAAAAGAAAATGAGATATTAATATGTATGGCATTGAGAACAAACAAAAATAAACACCATTTGAAGCTCAGTCTACACTAAGTAATACCATATTATTACTGCCAATGATAACAGAAGGTGTGATCAGTTTATTAAGCGATTGGTTTGGGATGGTGAATGTGTGATATTTGAGTAAAGTTCAAGCATCAGCATAATCAAGGTTTGCAGTAAGTGGACTGGATGATGTCTATTATTGTCATTGTTGTCGTCATATGTAACCTAGGCTGCTGGCTGCCATGGCAACATTTTTGGCAAAGGGAAAAGGGGATTTAGAGCTTTTAGAGCTTTCATCAGCTCCCACAGATGTCAGGTACAAAGAATTTGAAGTTACCGTGCCATCTACACTACAGAGTGCCCATTTACATTTACCAGCGTCGGTGTTCATTTAACTCACGATGTAAAAATCAACATAATGCCAGTGTTTCTGTAAGTCCACACACAGACAGACAGACAGACACACACATACACAAGTTCACATTTTTAGGTAGTTGTGAAAAGCCGCCCCAGAGCCATATCAGATCCAATCAACACTTGTCAACTCAAAATAACTGTCACCGTTTTCAGTGACAATTATTTTACCAACACTGGAAAATCTGTTGAAAATGTGATGACCTCTCATGTAGAATTAACCTACAGTCTGTGCAAAAAGGGATGCAACAACATGTTAAGAACCATTTGCATTTTCTTTTTCTATAATCTTTTCTATAATCTGTCTTTGTGTGTTTTGTAAGGCTCGGTATTGGCAAGGACCAAATGATACAATATGTATCACAATACAAAGGTCACGATATAATCTGTATCACAACACACTGCAATTCTTTATAGAATTGACTGAAAATGTATGAATACAGTTTAAAATACAAGCTACTGCAAAACACCTCGGTAAACTAATAAAATACATACTATATTAAATGATAAATAGTGTGACAAACTGACTAAAAATATTTTAATTCAATGTATTAAAACAAAATTAACATAATGCACTTATTTAAAGGGTAACTAAACCCTAAACCCAAATCTGTATGAAGCCTGACCTCTACTGGTGAAAAGTAGGGTGCCTGGTCTTTGGTGGCTGGTGATGTCACCACCCCTAAAGTAAAGGTGTGACAGGTCAGGCGTCACACAGATTTAGGTTTGGAGTTTAGTTACTCTTTAATACAGTACACTAAAATGTAGATATCATAATAGACAAAAATGAAGCGCATATTATACGTATCAATACACGGGGCTGGAGAATAGACACAGTATTGCATAATATTGCGATATTCAGCTGCATCACTTTTTTTTATTTTTTTTTAACACAGCTGTAGTGTATTGTGCATTCACACACCCCTCTCTCTCTCTGTTCATGTGTTTTCTCAGGCGCCAAAGGAGACTCTGGCCAAGTCGGTGCTGGCCGAGCTGCCCCAGCAGGTCACCCAGTACTTCAAACAGCGGAATCTGTCGCCCAACAAATCAGCACCCGAGTGAGACGCCCCCGAAGACGAGAGCCCATACGCTGTACAATACTCCAACAAAACCTCTCTCCTCTTCTCGTTATGGCAAACAATACACGATGCAAGTGTGTATATCAGCTGTGAACAAATGTGAATAAAATATTATTTATGGACAAAAAAAAATCACATCAAATACCTCCCTAACATTATATTTGCAAAGTTTTCACTGGTAAAAAAAAAATGTTTGGCCACTCAATTATTGATTATAATATATAAAGGACCTTGCATGTCTACAGTGATGGCAGGTGTCTCTAAATGATTCCATCCAGGTAAATTATTGACTTTTTTTCCCCAGAGAGGGAAAAATATCTTGATTTATCAGGATCTAAAACTATTGCTTTATGCATGTGTGTGTTATGTGATTGAAACCATGTGATACATACGACTCCTCGGTGTACAGTCACTCCTAAGTTGAAAAATATCAGTGGTTGAAATACCCTCACTTCATCAACATGGACCCTTTTGAAATCAGATGATGGGTGTTTTTTCATTCGTGCTCACACGCTCAGCGACGGGCTCCCAGATTGAGCCTGGCTGAGGGCAAACGCTGAATGGATGACTGCCATTTGCTGGTGACTATGGTTTGCATATACTGTACAGCGTAAGCATATGATCCAACAGAGCACGACTCGTTCAGTGACGGTCCACCGCCGAGAAGAGGGTCTCATTTTCAAATTACAACGCCGACCTCCAGTCATGTGAGAGGCAGGAGTTTGGTGTTCCAGTAGGCCTGCTTTGACATGTGAGGCAGGATACTAGCACTAGTGCAGAATAGATGTGGGATAAATGTACTTATTGGGGGAGAGTAAATATGGGTACGGTATGCCCGCTTTTGCAAAATCCTTGTATTTCAGTGACTTTGCTTAAGACTTCTGTTAGTCCTGCATGCTGCCAATATCTACTCACTGTTTACAAAATGACGACCACAAATGCATGATCTATTTTTTTCAAACTGATGTATTTATCTAATTTTGTAAATATATTTATCCAATGATGACATTCTGTGGAATGGAAACAAAGTCGAGTATTACACGGCAAAGGAAGATATGTGATTGTGTCACTTTACAGCTTGACCGGAATCAGAAGACGAGTCTCTGACATGCATATCGAATGTATATTTATAAAATGTCATTCATGTTCTGACAAGCTAATGTTTATGACATGTTTTTAATGTACCTTTTATGCAGTGCTAAATTGTGTACTTGTTCTACTATGTGTATTGTTGTGTATCTTTGTAATAAACATGTTGCTATGGATTTTATAAAGTTGAGTCTATGTCCACACTCAGATTAGTAAACTGAAAGGAATGTGATGAGTGAGAGTGAGCGACAACAAAGGAAGAAAACCAGATAGCTTAATGTCCAAAGTTGTAGGAATTACTAACTTCCTACAATCACAGAATCAAAGATCAAAGAGGCAAGTAATTTTTTTCTGAACTCATTACTGCCACTCAGCATGAATTCAGATTTTTGCTCAGTGCTACTGACTCCCCTGTGAACCCTGCTGGTCTTGTTCCCTCTTCTGTGGCTGACTGTGAAAAGTTTCTATCCCTTTCTGTTGAGAACTCTAATCATAGCAGAACAAAGACAAATCCTTCCATTTTGTTCTTGCTGGTGAACCTTGATCCGGTCTTGACTAATGCCATTGTCACTGTGCGCCCTGATATCAAATACAAAGCCACCTTCTTGTCTCCTAGACATCATGCTCCATAAAACGTGACGTGACGTTATCCGCTGTGAAGAGCTCTCACTCAATTGGTTATGTTCCGCACAACTTAAATAATAGAAAGTGCGAATGCTCTCCAGAAAGAAAATAAATAAAAGTAAAAAACTCACATCAACCCTTAATAACCATAAACTTGTTTCAAAGTTACCGTCCAAAACTTTGGATAATTTATCAAAAGAACTTCTACAGGTAGCATGGAGAAATAAAATTATGTAAACATTAATGCTATTTAACCAAAGTTTAAGCTATTAGCAGTTGTAAAGCAGGTGTCACTAATGACATTAATTAAGGTTCTGTTCTATTTGGGTACAGAACCTTCATTACTGTGATTAGTAACACCTGTGTTTACCTATTTCATGTCAAAATGACTGCTGTGAAAAAGGTCTATAATAGTTCTTTCAGAGTTGACTCATCCACGCATGCGCCACATTTCTTCTTTGGCACTTTACACTTAAAGTCACTACTGCTAGCGTTGCCAAAAATGGCAAATGCAACCTTTATAAGGTAAAAACAGACCTTTTCACAGCGGCCATTCTTACATTAAATTGTAGGGTAAGCTCAGGTGTTATTAATGACATTAATGAAGGTTAACAGAACCTGCTATTTCATGTCAAAATGGCTGCTGTGAAAAAGGATTATTGGACAATATTTCGAGTCTTTGCTGCTCTGGCAAAAAAAGTGTTCGCCCTGTTCTGAACCAGACTAAATCCTGCACAGGCACGAATGAGTGATGTCAACTCTGAAAGTGGTAACGCTACTATTGGTGCTAAAATGTGCTT
>OMKZ01039941.1:12735-25295 GCA_900302535.1 Neoniphon sammara | reverse complement strand
AAACAACAGTCTAGGATTTTATTTTGAAGTTTGTTTTTGTGCCAAAAAAAAAAAAAAAAAAGAATCATGATAAATAATAATGAAAAGCAACTATGTCACTAATTACTTAAATGCATTAGGTTATAATAAAAAATATAATGTGTGAGGACTCTAACCTGTTTGTAATCTTACCCCCAGCATTGGCGCACATACCTTCAAAAATAGAAAAGAAAATATTGTAATTAAGCAATTTTTTTTCTCAACACAATCGAGTGTTGGATGTATTTTTGATATTATTGTAACTGTTTATTTGCTGAGGGAAAGTTGTAGCATCAGAATCACTTGTAATCATTGCGAAAACGCAGGGCAAACACTGGTGTATGCATGTATTTGTTTTGCCTGTGCATGTGTGTGTATTGCAATGAAGAACCACACCCTCTGCCGCCAGATTGGTTTTTCTTTGCGGTTTGCACTCATCACTTGTCAATAAAACTTGGCCACACTGAAGTTATGATAAACCACAACATACCATGTTAAAACGTAGCAACAAAAATTTACTTTCTTACCAAGTTCTTACCATAAACTTGGATTTACTGGTGTATGTGTGTGGTGTCGGGGCACCATTTGGGTACCATCTGGTTGGTTCTCATGGCAACGGTCACCAGCTGTGTGGTGGGAAACATGCTGCCTGTCACTCACACCCATCAACACACACACACACACACACACAGAGTTCAGTGACTTTCTTGCTTCCTCACACACTCACATGACTCCCACACCAAATCACTTCAAGGCTTATTAGTGTGATTTCCTATTTGATCATCCAGGCCAGCTTGTGATGCATTGATACGGTTGTAAGGTTGTGTTCCCTCCAATCCCATGGCAGCATATTCTCTCTCTCTCTCTCTCTTTCTCTGCTCTGACTCGCTGAAGAAATGCATGTGTGATGTAACTCATATAGAAATGTTGCAGTTGTGTCACAAGTCTCCTGGTGTTACATCACCTGAAGGCCCTTTTTTTCCATTTATCTGGTGCTAAATGACCAATACACCAATCTCCTCCTCCTTCTCCTCTTCCTCATTCTTCTTCTTCTCCTTCTTCATCAGAGCATATTCAAAGAGCCAGGTGAAGACATGACATGGCCTGCCTTCTCTACACTCCACGATGTTACACACACACACACACACACACACACACACACACACACACACACACACACAAAATCCATCCCTCTGTTTACTGAGCTCATTCCTCCTTACGTGGGTATTTCTGTAAGAGCAGAGGACAATATAAGGTAGGATGAAAGAGGATGAGGTTTACCATCTTAACACAATTTATTAACCACATCATCTTTGTCAAGTATACATTTCAGAATCTGCTTTCACTGCCTCGTGGATTCTGACAGGAGATATTGCAGCTGAAAAGTGTATTATCAATTTGTATGACAACGGTGACCTCTGTAGGTTGCAGCACGCACATGCACTGTGTGCACAAACGCCAAACCATATTGAACCATAATTAACTGTGAGCGTGTGTGCATGAGAAGCACCACTTGAGGCCACTGCAAGAGCAAAGATGAGATGAAGCATGAAATGGAAAGAAAAAAAAAAGTCTAACAAACATACATACATAGAGCCCTTAGTACATACACAAATGAAATAGTGAATTGAAGTAAATAAGTTTATAGTTACCTGTTCGTATAGTAATTATAACTGTTACAAAGGAGCAGAGAAAATTGAGGTTGCTGTTTGTTTACCAAATTCAAAAGGCACAAATCTTTCACCATGATTCATCAAGACGGAGGAATGTAACAGGAAAAATTCACATTGATACGTCTGGGAGCTCCTGCTTCAGAGTCAGACAACACCTTAAATACCAAAACTTCACTGACAGGAAATTATTGCAAAGTCATTTCAAAAGCAATACTCAAACTCATGCAGGAGGTGGGAAAGAGCTCTAAACCTACATGTATGGATCTGCTGGCCTGATCTGCTGCTGCAGTCGTCAGTGTTGTGACCTCACTGTCAGAAAGACCCTGGGGCGAAAATGGGATTCATGATGGAGTAACGACGGGAAAACCGCTGCTCACTAGGAAAACTGAAAACTCATCACATCTCATCTCACGATACCAAAAAAGCATCAGTATGATCGTTAGGAATTACTAAGCAATGTCCTATGAACAGTAAAAAAAACCCAAAAATGAGTCAAATGAGGAAAATTTTGGCACACACGGGCCCTGTCAAGCTTCATTGCAGTCAAACATGGTGGCAGCAATGTCACAGTTTGGGGATGTTTGTTGCTTCGGGACCTGGATGACTTGCCATCATTCAAGGAGCCATGAATTCTGCCTCAAATCATAAAATATTACAGGATAATGTCAAGCTGTCTTTCGCAGAGCCGAGGCGGAGATCCAACTGGGTCAAGCAGCAAGGCAATAATCTGAAACACACAAGCAAGTCTCCCTGAGACCGGCTGAAGAGGAACAAAATGAAATGTTTTGGAATGACCTTGTGAAAATGCAGACCTAAGTCACACTGAGATGTGGCAGGACCTGAAACAAGCATTTCATGCTCCAACACCCACTGAGCTGAAGCAGTTCTGCATGGACGGGTGGGTCAAAATTAATCCGCGGCTCTTCGAGAAAGTGATCAATCCTCCAGGTAATGTTTGCTTGCATGTTGGTTGCAGCCAAAATGTGGTATTACCAATTATTGAGCCTGTGGAGCTTTAAGTTTTTTACTGTGGGTATGAAAGGAAAGACAAGTTCCTATGAATTTGCTTTATTTTTATGGAGTTATGGTGCTGGGTGTCTAGGCCTTCTGGTCTTGCAAAATAAGCAGTCTTCCCAGATACTTATGATACACAGTAGACAAATAAATAAAAAATGGTATGGTGTAGTAATTTCTTCTTTCATTGCTTATACAAGGTACATGGCAGAGTTCAGATTTCACGGTAAGAGTTTTCTCCTCACAGATGCTGCTGAGCGGTTGTCAGAAAAATGCTTATTATCACTGTTTTAATAACTTACTGACCCATACTTATTCATTCATGAATGGGATGTTTTCATGTCTTTGGTGGGCCTTATTTATTAACTTTTATTTGTCCTTGGAAGACTGACCGAGAACACAGCTCAGTGCCAGTGGTTGTTAAGAGAAAATGCACTTTTTATTCCCCATCCAGATTTTCCCAGCCACTCTGAGTTGAACCGTCAAGCCTCCAGTCACAAACACTGCTCTCTAACCTCTGGGTTTCCACTGCTCCCGTTTCCGAAGATAAATAAAATGGTCTTTGTCAGTTTCAAAAACAAAAATGTAGCTCACTGTGCAGACGGATAGAGATAGTATAGAGATGAGAGAGTAGGTTTGTATCTTCACTGTGTCTTCACTGCTTTATTTGTCACAAGTCATGGTGCAAATAGCAGCCAGGTCACACTTGAAAGGGGCCTCTACTCTTTTCGTCCTGTTTTGCAACTGCACCACACTGACTCTTGTATCTCCTAACAAATTATGCATTCTCATAAATGCAATGGGATTGGAGCTATAAAGCTTTATGTGTTAGCTATATTTATTGTATTCATATAACTAGCATTTTAATTAAGTCAGCCCATTATAGTTACAGTATTCAGTGTTGCTCTTGAAAGCTAATGTCCGCATCCCAAACCGAGAAACACCAGTTTACGCTTGAGGCCACTGCGAGAGCAAAGATGAGATGTGGGGTGAAATTATAACATCATCAAATTAAATATACATACAGGCTTTGGTGCGTATACAAATGAAGTGGAATTAATGAATGGAAGTACAGGATGGAATTAATGTACCCTAATGAATGATTAAGAGGAGCGAGGGATGTGCAGTAACCTCTGTGATGTGAACTTTATGACCTAAATGGTTTAAACTGTGAGATTGTTATAAAGGGGGGAAAAAAGAAATGAGCAAACTGAGGTTTCAATTTGCTCACCAAATTTAATGAGCATTATTCTTTCACCACAATTCATCAGAATGGAGGAGCATGATAGAAAAAAATAGAATGTGCAGTGCAGGTTAGGTTTTGCAGATTTTATTTATCTGTGTCGTTATGAACATATGAATATTAAAGTTTTATTTAATCATATTCAAGCAGACATGTATCAGAACACGAAGAAGTCTTTGTATCCGAAAACTATGCTGTCTCTCACTAATTAGTTGGTGTGATTGGCAGTATTTTGGCGAGTATTTCTGTTTCAATTCAATATTGACAGCACATGATTGACAGTTATGGGATGATCGTTCTTAACAATTTTGCTGCAATTCAGTGATATTAAAATCCAAGTAACGTTGAGAATTATGATAGAAATCATGTGTTTTGTGATTGAATAATATGTCAGCAATATATTACTGCATGTGTTATTAAAGAGAGATTTGTGCATTAACATTGCATTGCATGCATTCAACATCTAGTCCTTCACATGCATCACATGCATTAACACCAGAGAGACCAACAGCTTCTTCAAATGAAAAGCAAAATATGTTTATAACTCATTTCCTTGTGTGATTTTGAAAATCGCTGGTACAGAGAGTGGGTCTTTTGAATGCTGAGCCCTCCTGGTGTTAACAACTTTGTCCCTGAGTTGAACTCCTCACTGGGAATTATATGTGTTTTAAAAGAAGGAGGATGTGATTTGTCAGTGATGTGCTACTGTCTGTCTGACTTAATTATTAATGTTGTTAAATATTGTCAGTAAGTGTTTCCTGCCTTCAACAGATGGCTTTGAACATGATCATCTTAACTGTGCTGCCGTCCTCGCCTGTCACTTCTGCACTGCGACTGTGACAGTCAGCTAGTTTAAGGAGAGCCGGTGTATTTACCTGTGTGTGGATGTCAAGGTAACAGAGGGGAGGGATTGTGGGAGCAGTGTGAGTCTGAATACCCGGGAGCAGTTTTACATAGAGGCAATGTATGTCTGACGCTGAGAAGCTGCCAGGAGTCACAGAGAGGAGTTTACATCTGTCAGCTCGTCCGTGTAAAACAGGCAAAGGAAGCTGCTGGGGGATTTTCACCCATAGGTAAGTTCTCTGCAGTGACACAACATATTTATTAATCTTGACTTCCCTTTACATAAATATAGCATAGTGCATTTACATCATGGGAAAGAGCCTTTGCCATATACTGAATCTCATCCATGTAATAGCTCTTGATTTGTCTTGATTTGAAGCAGTTTGATAGTCAGATTAATGCTCATATGAGAGACTTTTGACTGTGACAGCAGCTGCATCGTTGATTGCAATCATAGGAGCCTGCATTAAATAATTCATGCATTAATCATTTGTTAATTTGTTGTCTGATCTTATGCGATTTTTATGGCAGAATTCTGGCTCAAGGACAGCAGTGAGTATCTGTTTAGGATCATATACTTCACTAAAATACACACTCACATCAAGTCAAAGCAGGAGATTCAGGATTGTGAAGATTAATGATTATAAAGTGCATCATACTGGCTGAGCAGTTGAGGCTGTTGCTTTTTATAAGACTGTTGTATGTACAGTTTGCATACCTGTAGCTACTCTTAAATCCTCCCTTCCCTGCATCATATCACCAGGCTGGGTCTTGCCAACATCAGAAAAAAACAACTTTCCTTTTCAAATCGATATAAATGCACTGTATATTTTGTGCCTTAATAATCCATTATTGCTAGAGTAGGAGTATGGAATCAAGAATAGCATAGTATACAAAGTGCTGGAGGTTTAGGTTAGTTGTAGAAGAAGGAGGTTAGTGAAAAGATGTAAAACCACAAACCACCAGATTACCAGGTTTGAAGAAAGCATCACACAGTTTAAATCCCAGGAGGTGGTTTTGTCAGTCCTGTCTCTGTGAAGGTAGTGACAGCATTATATTACACAGGAAACTGTAATTCAGAACTACATCAGCAGTTACTTGATAGCATCTTATTAGCATAGTATAGAAATAACACAAAAATTGTACAACTCCATTGTAAATTACAGACAGCTATTTTTGATCTGAGCTCTGGCAATGTTGCTGGTTAAGTTGAAGAAACAAAGTGGGGAAGCATAATTATTGTCACTGTCCGTGACATTAGCCAATTACACGTTTTGAAGCAGCGAAGTGTGCAGACATCAAAATATGTAATGTAATGTTCTGATTCAGATCCAGAGAAAAAACATTATTCAAGGTTTACAGGGCTTGGATGTTAATTCTGTGCCTCTGAGATGACATTTAATCACAAAGCAAATTTGATTTGCCTGTTAACTTTGAGAAAAACTTCATGGATGAAATATTACTCTCCCCTAAGAGCTGCAACCTCTTTCACAGAATCCATGTGTTGTTTTCTCAAGGCCTAAGATCCCTCTGTAACTGCACATTCAACCTTCATAGCTAAAACATATTTAACAGGTTAAATCCATAGGGGATTTTTGCTTTTACCAGGATTCACCGGCCCAGGAATCACTTGTTTTAGTGGAAGTAGTTTTTGTACCTTCAGTATAATGTATTTCATGTGATAAAAAATTAAAACACAGAGCTAACCTGTAAGCTGCTAAACCTGAAGGTGAATGGATCAACGTCAAAGAGACAGAGGAGGAGCAGAGAAAAGATGAATCAGTGTGTCTGCTTTTGTAAGCCTGGAGGAGAAATTAAATTAAAAGTTTAATCACTGTCCAGTCTGAATACTGTGCATTTATTAATGAATCAGTTGTTGAATGACTGTTCATTCCACACACATTAATGGGATGTTACTTAATCAAAAATATTTAAAATTTACGTGATGAGTACAAATTATTCAATTTAGGTACAAAAGGTTAAAATCATTCGTTCATACGGCCAGATTTGTCTGTTCCTATTGTAGAAATGAAGAGGACATATCAGGTTAAATGGAGGTTGTTTGAAATACTGAGGAATTTGAAGTTATATTTAAGAAAAACAAGTCAGCAGTGATTATGATGTCACCCATAATTGATGCAAGTTACCCTGGGTGCAACTGTTTATTTTTGATATTTATTTATTGTATGCTGTATTTCATTGCTTGAGGCTTCAGGACCTTTTGGACTGTTGGCAGCGCTGTGGTGGAGCAAAACATTTCATTTTGTGGATATCAAAATAAAGATGCATCGTTCCCCGAAGGTTCATCATTTTTGACTTGGCATTGTCTGAAAAATTGAGTGTGAAGCCTTTTGCCTTGTTGGCCTGGTGGTGGGGGAAAACACAGAGCGTCTTCCCCCCCAAAAAACGACCCCATAAGTGGTTTGTTCCAACCTAAAAAGATTTGCTCCTAAAATTAGCACCCCTACTGGATGTGCTACCGTACTAGAAAGAGCGACAAAGTCCGTGTGGGGAAGGAGGAGGGCTGGAGTGGTGGATGGGTTGTTTAGATTTCATTTTTATTAGTGCAACCATGATGACGAAGGTCTTTACTGTAACCTTATCCTGACCTTAACCCCTTTTCCTAAACTTATCAAGGTAGTTTTGGTGCCTAAACGTGTTGTCTTTGCATATGTGTGCTATGGCTTGAAGAAACGCTCCTGTAGGTCGCATTAGAAGATAGGAACAAATGAACGATATAATCGTATGGGTTGGAGGACATGTTGTCATACCAGATCCCAATGTCAAAATCCATCATTTCATAAAGTTGCATCCAAAACAGGCCAGCAGAGTTTCTAAAATCGTGTGTGGCAGACGGACAGACATAGCTCAATCTGTTGTCCCTTCTTCATTCTTTGATTGTGGGGGGGAAAAAAGCATGTTTATGGATAAAAGTAAAAAAGAGCCAGCAGAGACGGGAAAGTAGCTACAACAGGAGGACAACAACCTACCAGAGGCAATCAGCAAATGATTGGAGGGGAAACACTGGGAAGGAAGAACTCAGAGGAAAAAGAGCTAGAAGATAAGTGCCAAACAGTTAGAGGAGATAAAGATACAATTGGGCAAAAAAGAAAAAAAAGACAGAAAACTGGACACTGCAGCCAAGGAACTCAGTGATACAAAAGTCCAAAATCAGAGTTTGAAAGCCCAACTGTGGGAAAATAAAGATGAACTCAGCGGGGGGAAGGGAGAACGACTGGACAAGAATGCTGGATTAAAGGGTGGAGAGAAAGAGTTGGAGAAAGAAGCGAACAGTTGGGGAAGTTTCTTGATGACACCAAGATTTCAAGGAACTCTGTGGCCGAACAACCGAGCAAGAGAGGCAGATGAAAGAAGGGAGG
This sequence comes from Neoniphon sammara, assembly GCA_900302535.1. Lineage (NCBI taxonomy): Eukaryota > Metazoa > Chordata > Actinopteri > Holocentriformes > Holocentridae > Neoniphon > Neoniphon sammara. The sequence continues at coordinate 17,124 of OMKZ01039941.1, read as the reverse complement.
GATGAAAAGAATCATAAAAGTGAGCTGAAATGGGAGCTAAAGAAGGCGTCTGAGCAAACGGAGGAGATGGAGGTGAAGCTTGAGTGGTACAGAGGGAAGACAGAGGGGTGGAGAGACACAAGTGGGGAATAGAGGAAATGAGGGGAAAGCTGCGAAGGAGAGGCCAGAGATGGAGAAGAAAGGAACCCGATGAAGGTGGTTCGCCTCATTATGATCTTAGAGACAAAGATGCAGAAGGACTCTGAAAGACAGATGGAGGAGAAGGACAGAGATAACAACGTGGAGAGAAAAGTTAAAGGACATCTGTGAACATTGTTCGGTGCTGGAGGAAAAAATGCTGACAAGAAGTGAAGGCGTGCAAGCAGACAGTGGAGCTGTATGAAAGCATATTGGGCCCATACTGAAACACTGATGGTATGAATCCTAGGTGAAGATTTTTTTTCACCTATTATTTCCAGCTAAACCCTTGTAAATAGCTTCTTCTTGAGTTTGGGTTAATCTATGCACCAGCAAACTTCATGTCTCATCTAGAAACCATATATCAGCACTCCTAATTGTTAGAGACTTGCAGGGGAAAATTTAAAATCTCCATTTCAGGAGCTGAGAGAGGAATTTATCCTGTATAGTGGGCTTTGAATAGAACTGAAGAGAGAAATTAAAAATGTCAAAATGTTAACGCTGCAACAGAAATGTTATGCACTTATCCTAATCTATCTTTATGAGTCTTTATGCATACATGCTGAGTGGTTTATATTATACTACTGTTTGAGGATGAGAGTCAATATGGCATGTTTGATTAATGAGGCTGCAGAAGGAGAGGGAGCAGGAGCAATAAGGGATTTCTCTGTGTGCAGAAAGGGGAGGAACCTGAGGTAATGGAGAAAAAAGGAGGTTTTCACAGTATTATAACTGGAGTGTCTCCACTGCAGGGGGAAACAGATATACCTAGGCTTCACTTTAGCAAAGTTAATATATTTTTTTCCCCTCAGGTGTCATGACTACATCTCCTTAACATTACTTTTTATAGATTCATCAAATGACATGGATTGACTTTTATCAGATGTCTTGAATGCTACCAGTTTAAAAGCTGATGTGAAATGTTTAATTCTGTTTGTCTAGTTTTGAAAAGTCATTTACATGTTGTTGTTTTTAACAGCTCCAGTAAGTGATAAGAACGACTGAGTTTTGCTGTTGTCACTTGGTATACACTGTTATTACATTTAGACTGTATATGTGCTGTTATACTGTAGATTCACAGAGAAGCCGGTTTGACACACTTTATTGAATTAAACATGGAATTAGTCACATTTATCATAAAAGACCTAACTCTGTACGTACATACACCAAGACAGAGGAAAGGATAGAAACCACTTAGATGAACAACAGCAAGAAAAACAAGACATGAACTGTGTAAAACAGACTGCAACTGACTATTAGTTGAAAATCCTCCTGATGTGCACATTCAGATTCAGTTGAAAGTCTTATTAAAACCATACTTATAAATGACTTTTTTATTTATAATATGAACTTTGTCAAGAATAAATGCCAATAAAGTTACAAATGGGTATTTTCTGGCCTTTTTATGCCATAACATAACATTATTTTTACTCCCTTGAAAACAGAGTCTTAAGTGCTTGCCTCATGATGTCCCAGTAGTCGTAAAAAAAAATTCAAACCAATAATACCATCATAGCTATTTGAACATATCGCCTGTCCCATCGCATAAAACTTCCTTTCTCTCCCTGACTGATATTCCATTGGTTTATACTTTTGAGTGATCCCCTCCTATGTTATGTCCTGTGTAACTTTTGTATTTCAATAGAAAATACATTAAATTAAGGATGTAAAGCGTCATTTCATGTTAAGAGTCTGGGTACCTGAACATGTAGTGACAAAATATGACTTGACGTTCACAGTCACAGGAATCTCACAAGAACAATTTGACTGTCCTAACCCCAGGCCATCGTCTGTCTCTCCAGGCTGTTCTTGTCTCACTCTGTGTCAAAAATTGTTGGCTTGCAGCACCATCTGATGGGCTTGAGGCAGAAATGACTGGGCTGCATGAGGCTACAGGATTCAAAAGAGTTAACACCTAGCTGTGAACATTTTGAAAGTGCTTTGTGTTTTATACATGGAAAGGAGCAAGATTTAGAATGGACACAGATTTATTAATGGAGGCAAGACCAGTCTGTCTGTCTTGTAGCAGGCTTAGTGCAAGCAAAAACCATTACTAGCAAAATGGCTTGCCAACATTCAAAGGATTTATGAATAATAATAAAGCAGGGACTGAAGTTGAGCTTCTAGTATGCTTCATACTTCATACATATCAAAACAAAAGCAGGAGATTTATGTTGAAATGACAGCTGTATGTCACTTTTCTTCAGCACTTAAGTGCTGTGTGACTGTATGCCCTCCTTTTATTACAGATCATTAATTCTCAACTTATTCTGTTGTACCTTTCTGCACTAAAAAGGTTCATAATGCTTTTATCAAATTATCTGGGGTACTACTGAGTGCTGGTGGCATGGAAATATGGACTACAGTGAAAATCCTGCCCTCTATTAAAAACACTAGATGGCAGCAATGTACCAGAGTAATGTAACAGATTATCTAACTCCATCATTCTGACATTCTGTTCACTTTGATGAGACAGAAATTCTGTTTTGCATTAGCTAATGCCTACAACTCAGATAAATAAAATATTTTACTTGAACCTTGTTGGATCCTAGAAGCTATGTATTACTGAAAGATTGCTAGAGAGAAAGGGATGCATGCTTCTGCTTAACACTCAACCCATTTATTGACTGTGTATCGGTTTTTCTAATCAATAGCCCTAACATTTCCGCAGTGCCCACAGAACAGAATGGAAGGTTACTCCTTGGCGCTGACACTGACCCTCCTACTGAGCTGGAACAGATTGAATTAGAAACGCCATCAGTTGGAAGCTCAACCAGTTCCTGAGCGTCCTGCTGTGACACTGGATTGGATCTCCCTCAAAGGAAATCATCTCCCAAAGTCTGTATTAACACCATCCTGCCCCCCTGCCAGGTTAGGCTAACCTGTTCCACTTGTCCCTTGCCAGGGCTACAACTGGCACGGGCGGCGGCAGATACCTTTAAACGTGGGCCAGGGTACCTTTCTCTAAAGGTGGGCTCCTGATTAATTGAGCCTGAGGATGTGCGGCCTTACCACTGACAGATACTAAGTGCAGGTGCCACGTTGAGGGAAAGAGCTCTCCATCTTGCCCCTGGTGACTCATTTTGTGGTGAGGAATAGAGTGGGCACTCCTTTGGAGCTTCGTCTCAGAGAGCCATGCCGACCAGATGCACAACAGCTTCAAATTGCCCATACTCAAGGGGTTGTCTCCCTGAGTGAATTGATCGATATCTAGTCCTAAATGAAGCACTTTTGAGGGAATTCAATTTCAATTTCGCTCCATTCAAAAATGATTTACATTGCCCAATCATTGTCCATAAACTCAATTAAATATTACTCTAACTGCTCAGTGAAGATCAGTGAGAAATGAAATAGGTTAGCGCCATGGTAATGGTCTGACAGCCCCTCAGTCAATTTCACTCAGCTGTCTACAAGCCAGCTGTTTCATTCTGTAAACAAGTCATGCTTTTGACTCTTTGTGCCACACTGTGGATGGCTAACGATGTTTGATGGCGTAGTGGGAGGCTTATAGCCGAGTACGTCTACCTTGTGAGAGGAAATTATCCGGAGCTTGTAAACATAAACTCAACATACACACTCCTACGGCTTCATGTGCACATATGAGCATGCACACACCCACACACATACACACACAAACGTGCAGAGCCTTGTTCAGAGCATGCTAATAAAGGCACCAACTATCACGGTAAAACTAGACACAAACAGTTACGCAAAGCTCTGTTCCCTGGAGACAGAGGACGCCCGACTGTAATGCTGCACAAATGATCTCTAACTGCCATCTGTGGTAAATATGCTCATGTTTATGGCTTTTTAACAACTGCCTCGTACAACAAGGTACCTGTAGTATGGGCGCGTTTGCGTGCGTGTATCCGTATTGTGCGGATTGTGCACTGGCATTTACAGCTGTGCCCGGATATCATGAGAATACATTGGTCGCTGTTGCTCAGGCAGCTCAAGCAGCTGAAGCAGTCACTTATGATTATACTTAACACCGTCTTCCGAGAGCAGAGGAAGCTGAGGGAAGAGCGGGGAAGAGAGAGAGAGAGAGAGAGAGAGAGAGAGAGAGAGAGAGAGAGAGAGAGAGAGAGAGGGAGAGAGAGAGAGAGAGGGAGAATCTGCAGATGTTGCACCTCATTTTCTCCCTTTTCTCCCACATCGTGTTGCAATAGCTAACTGTGTGCTCGTTCCTTATTTTGGGGCGGAGTTTGCGTC
>OMKZ01039941.1:1710-12707 GCA_900302535.1 Neoniphon sammara | reverse complement strand
AAGTGCCGGGGGCTTTGCTCTATGTGAACCCGCATGCCTTGCAGGACATAGACCAGGATTACAGAGTTATTACAACAGAGAGGTCTGGACTGCTGACTTTTGGTGCACTGCTCTGCCTGGGGACAGCTTTATGCAACAGCACAGTAGGATTATTATTTTTTTTAAGTTAAATCTATGTTTTCCTCAGGGCAATTCTGTTCATCTACGCAGTGTCTCATTTTATTATTTTTTGTCTATTTTTTAATTTTTAAATTATTTTAAAGCTTTTTTCTTTCAATTTCATAGAAATCTTGGCAACAGGCAGCTACCCTCCATGTGGTCTTCATTATACATGGGGATTTTCGTCTGAAAAATACAGAGCAAGCAAACGTGTAGGCGAAGAGACCAGAGATTCACACATATCTATTAAGATCACAGAGCGCTCCCTGTTTTTTTTAATCTAACCTTTCCCATTATCTTTAACCGAGCAAAGCTTCAGATTATTACAGCTTTCTTTGAAATGCAAAACTTGACACATTAATTGGCCTCTCCTCTTACTCATTTTTCTTCCTTAGCAACACAATTGTTGTGACTCTGACAGAGCTGCAGCTACAGTGTTGGAAAAAAAATGGACTACTTCTTGTATTAATACTTTCTTGGATTTCTCTAAATGAGTTTTAAATTTGTTGAGAAACGTGTACAAGAAAACAAGCCAATGTCTGCAAAAGGTCCACGTGGCATTGATTTCCATTGGTGTCAGCTCATGTTTGTTAATGCAACTAGTATTCAAAAAACTGACTCCTTTTTGTGTTTCAGATTTTTCAGGTACACACAGTAGAACAAATGAATCTCACCTTGATATCTGCACGGCTGACTTATGCAATGATGGTGGGCACATTTTTGTATGCAGTTTAGTACAGACTGTATTTTGCTGCAGTCACTTTACATAATAAATGAAAGACTGATGATGTACATTCTTATTTTACTGGACACTGTGTACTATTGTCAATTCAATCCATAAATCTTGCACTGTAATGTGATACACAAATAATGCATATTCAAAAATAGCATCTATTCTGTAAATCTGTTCCATCATCTCAAATGTGAAAAGTTCATATGTGTATATACTCTTCTACTGGACTGTAGATGTATAAATCAGTCAATGGTAAACATAACAAGAATTCCTTCTGATCGATAATAACAGAATTCTTTTTAAAAGGAGATTCAGTTCAAGTCTATTCAAGTATTAACTGGCTTTCTGTATTCTGTTTTCTGCAGCAATGACCTAATTTCCCTTGGAGGATCAGTGAAATTCATATCATCTGTAAAGTTTTTGTTTATGTTACACTATTAATTGACACTGAGCAGTGAGTCAATGCTCAGTGTCAGAGTATGATCTGCTGTATTCTGAGATCTAGCAGTGCAAGTGACAACATTGTTATCAACTCTGCTGATAGCTGAACATCTTGTCTACTAAGCACTGGGATGAATTGTCAATCCCAATTCACTAGCTGCTCCCAAGTCACTGAATTAGATCAAATAAACCGAGAATCCGTTGTAAACAGCGCATTTTAGTCACAGTAACAAAAAGAGGTGATTATTTATAAGTGAAAATTATTAGTTGGATGGAAATTTAGTGGAAAAATCAGTCATAAAATATACTATGCTTGAAAACAACTGTACTGATTGATAATTTATCATGTTGTAGATTTTATAACAGAAAGATGGCCATCATTCTGAATCTGCTCTGTTGAGAGTTTTTCATGTTTTCCATCTGCATGCAGATGGAAAGGACACGGCAATGTAAAAGGAAATCAAGGAAGCAGTTGTTAAATCATAAAGTACATTTCTTTTTGTCCATAATTGATTTAGAGGGTGTATATGGTCCATTGTTCATTCTATCACGTTCAAAAATTCTCTATGTATCATATGTCTTGAGTTCCTCTCTTCCTGCGCCTCCTTTATATCAGTGTGGGCATACTGAGTTTTGTGGGAGAGCTGAACTCTTATCAGCTCTTCATTATATATCATATCATCACAGCACCATGAATTGCCAACAATTGGCAAACTGTTCAGAAGATTTAAAAGACTTCCAAATGGAAACATTTATTCCCATCTCATGCTATAATGCTTATCTTAGAACAGAGACATTCAGTATCCATTGCAGACTGATTTACCATGTTCAATCCACACTCTGTGATAAGCGGCGATACAATGCCCACTATTCAGCTCCTACACTGTGACAGGATGGTGGGGCTCCAAGTTACTGCCTCTGTTACAGAAAAGGACAGAAATGGCCTCAGATGGAGCTCATTTCAATCCCTGTTACAGTAGGATAAATGCAGCAGTTCCACCTATAGTTCAAACACAGAACATGGACAATGGGGAAAGTGCAATCGATGTACAGACTCTATTTTTCTATTCAGGAGCCACAGCCCACTTTTCTTTAACAACACAGATGTTTCTATGGTTCTTCAATGTGATAATGTCTCAGGTACAGATCTTCTTTCTTTTTTATGGCTTCTGTATCTACTGATACAGACCAACTGAAGATAGGGAAGTTACATGCAATTATCCTTGTGTGTCCTTATCCAGTCCTTACACAAAATGCTAGATTGAAAGTTACCTCTTTTGGAAACCGTTTCTGGCGGCTAACAGCAGCCTTCTTCAGGTGTCTGCCCTGCACGCTGTGGCAGATTTCCACTGGATGTTTATATGCTGCAGGTGGCACAGTGATTCAGCAGTTAGCGCTGTCGCCTCACAGGAGCAAGGTCTTGGGTTCAAATCTCTGCCCTGGTTTTTTCTAAGTGGATGATTTCTATTTAGAGTCATCAGTTCATCTATGCTTCATGTTTTATTTATTGCTCCATTAACATGATTGTGCCAATTAAGCTAAAACTCACATTTCTTTACCTGGATATGGATATAGATGATCCATTACACCTTGTGAAAAATCAACTGCATATTGAATGTGTAAAATTCAAAGCCAAAATAGTAACAAAAAAATTTTCATTCACTTAACCTGAACCAAGTTGAATTCAGCAGAACAAAAAGAGTCTGCAAATCCATCCATCCATCGATTTTCTATACCCACTTATTCCTATTAAGGGTTGCGGGGGGCTGAAACCTATCCCAGCATGCATGGGGTGGAAGGCAGGGAAACACCCTGCATATGTCACCAGTGCATTGCAGGGCTAACACACAGACAAACACACTCATACACACATTCAGCCTGCAAATGAATACCAATATATCTGAGGGGTTCTGTGCCTCTGCTGTAATATTTTAACTGCTCAATTTAAGTTACCATTACTACAGATCAATTTCAAAGCACCATATATAAGGCTTTTCCAAAAGACAGAATTATTCCAGGCACCAGGTATAACAAATGAGGATATCTTACCTTCAGCTGAATCATTGCATTGCCTTAATATCCATCTTATGATGCATAAACAACTCATCCAACAGCACGAGTGACCCAGCTTTAATGGCTCCCTTCAGCTACCTAATTTCATTTAACAGTAGTATATTTGGCCATAGACCTCCCAGTAATCTGGCTAGTGACACTTTCCATGGACTAATATCTGAAATTATTACTTGTCAACAACATAGAGCCTTAAGGGGCAAAGACCACTATTTACATCTATTACAGCAGGCTGTCCTGACCTTGGAGTGTGGGGTTCCTGATATAATAACAGTACCCTAGAAAATTTTCTGTGTCAAACTGAAGTGACCTCAATAATATCTGTTATTATGAGCTTGGCATGAGCAGGAACTTTTGGCCAGAAGCCACTGTAAATGCCATGCTGCCCACATGCATTTGTCATTGACCAGCTCGTGAGAGCAACTTCGTCTCTCATGCTCCAGCCCCTGCACTAGAGTTGTATGGTAATGAAGGTTTAGAGAGGTAATTTGTGCCCAGGAGGTTGCCAGGTCAGATCCTGGATGTGAAAATCTACTGTAGGTGCAGGAGTTGAACCAAACACTTCTTTATTAAACATTAACACGTGTACAAACCTCTGAAAGGACCCTTGCTATTAATGAACTGTGTGCTGTGAGGACTGTGCGAGGCACAGTGAACGGAGAACTGCCTGCGCTAGGGCTCCTTATAAATATGTAGATCGAACATTTGCATATTATTATTGTGCAGATATTAATGATGTGTGGGTTTGGTCATGTAAATTATGTCTTGCAATCAATTCACAGAACATGTCGCAGTATTTGTTCCTGTAGGAAAAGTACCACAAACAAAACCTTTGGAAAGGTCCTTTTAATTGTGTACAGTTAAAAATGTGTGTGTGCGTGTCTGTGTGTATGTGCATGCTTGAGGGGCAGCTGGAGGATGCGAAGGGGGAGGGGCAACTAGACCCGTGAGGTTTATAAAATTCTTTCAGCATTCTGGTTCACTTTTTATGGACATGCATATAAAATACAGTATGAAAACTACATCTGCTATTTCTTGTAGTAAGATAATTTACTGTATATGAATTATTTCAGTAACATATTACTTCACTCTTTTGGCCCTACATGATAATGTAATAATGAAGAAGAAAGAAATGCATCATGCACATGCCTGCATTTTAAGCTCAGTTTGCTTGAGCTATTTGCTCCCATAATATACTTTTAGTGAATCAGGTCCTTTGTGCCAGACACTTAACCCGCAAATTCCCCTCTTCACTGACCCAGGGTAGAAGACTGTGACTGTATCGGGCACCGCCTACATGAGTGCTGAAAACATGTAACCAGGAACTGAAATTAACACCCACCAAAGGTCGAATGCTAGTTAAATTTGCCTTAAGCTGTTCAATAAATCAATAAATGTCACACTGGCAACAATTTTTGTGAGATGACAACATTTGAATGATTGAGTTATATTGAGTTCTCCTGCACTTCATCTTCATCCTGCGCTCTGTTCTTATTTTGTTCAGTAAAAATTATACTCAGGAGATCAGTGTTTTAAATATTGTGATTTCTCGGATTTTCTGAACTCAGTACGGGACCATTTGTCTACTGGTAGAACAGGCAAGTTAAAAAAAAAAAAAGCTAAAATGAAGTCAATCCTAGAAAACAGCACTATAAATGCTCAATAATTGTATGTAGACAATAATAAATCTGTAGATTATTGGCTGTAGCATTGATTTATGTTTTTTCCAATGGCCCATAGTATGTTTATTGGATATAATAGCTTCATTTGTCAATCAATCCATCTGGTGAACCGTTAATCGTGTGTATATTTTTGTTTCTCATGAATTTTCCAGCAATTACCTTATTTGTCACAACAGTCAGACTGAATGAAAACATTACAGGATGCACAGGTAATTGAGGAGTACTCCGGTTTTATCAATCAAATACCAAGTCAACAATGTGGTAGGCCTAGATGGATAGACCTGTCCTGGCCTCCTTAATTGGACGGACAGATCATCTCAACACAGAAGACATCTTCACAGTTACTTCCTCACTTGTTTGATACAGGCTTGTACTCCCAGACCCTGCAGAACCATGGGTAATGAAGGCACTGCCAGCTGTGAATTCATTCATAGATCATCTGGTGATTTTATTAATGCATGAAGACTTGCTGGGTAGGCCCACATCTCGGTCTCCCAACCCACAGGAGAGCATGATTAATGGTGTTCCCCCCAAACTGCATCAGTTAGCCAGTGCTATCTGGTATTTGTCTTTACAAGATCGTATCGACTTTTGGGAGATCATGCAGAAAATGAACTGTCATGTGCGCAGGAGCTTGCTGAACGAAGGCTGGTAATACCTTAGTACTGGGGGCGCACAGAAACAAGCCTCAGCATGGAAATAGATACCACAGAGGGGCTGTGTAGATGATAGTGCAGAGACAAGTCTCTTTCTGAAAATAGAGAGTTAATCTTGTAACCGCCTTTAATAAGTGTAGCTCCCTGCTTCTGTTATGGAAATGGCTTTTAACAGGGGTTTCGGTGAGGATATTACAACATATCAAGCTGTTCCACTGTTTGGTTAGACCACATAATGGCATCATTACTTCTTCCTTTGCATGCAGATGGAAATTTACCACCAAACACAAATGACAGCAGGCTTTGTCTTTGTACTCTATAAATGGCTACTTACAGTCAGATTAACATCCGAGACCGAACTTCTAACACCCTTTGATTTCAAAGAAGTATTTTTCTCCCTTCTTCCCCTCTCTTTGGCTATTACACATTTCTAAGGGTGTCAACAGAAGCAAATATTAGAGGATTTGCTTTATGTGTTTGTTTTTTATATGCAGTTTTCTTAAAAGACATTTCCACACCTCCTCTAAATTGTTCTTTTCAGATTGGGTATGGTGGGAAACCTTGATTTTAATTGGAATAAAGACTTAATTTGAAATCACAGATCTGATAATTACTTCTAGAAACTTTTTAACTTATGGTTCAGGTACTTACAGCTTCATCCAATTAGTTGGGTTCAAAGATAGACAAATTTATAAATTCCAATATAGGGGAAAACATGAGCAATAATATTGCAATTTTGGTTATCTTTTGGCTATGTGCACAGCTCATACTCTCCTATCAGTCTCTTAATTAGGAGACCATTTTTCAGAATATCTCCCCTTCTGTTGGAGGGTTGATGTGAAGCTGATGGGAGAAGATAGTATTCGTAGTGACCGCATGACCACCTCGGGCTCTTGGGGACCAGATGGGTGACAGCCGGTGGTGCTGTGGTCTCTTTACAGCACATTCTGTCTGCACTAATTGGGAACCATGACTGCAGTGGGACCGGATTGCGTATCCTTATGATTGCAAGTATGATAAAATACTTTCAAGTCACATATATATCGACTTACCAACAATTACATGCCTATGAATGGCATTTCGTTTCCCTTTCTCTTTTAAGTATGTCGCTTTGTGCCGTAACAAGATTCAGCACAACAGAAAAAGAAGAGATGAGGGGCTGTGGGTTGTGCTTGAGAAGTAATTTCAATGAGGCTGACTGAAAATTGACCTAAACATGAAAAATCAAACCGTGGTATTGCACTGTGTACTGTATATCTGTAATGTGTACTGAATTGTGTAATGTGTGCTCTAATGGGCATATCGGCAATAAATGGCTTGGAAAAAAAAAATGTCTGAGGGTTGTATTTTTCCCTTCGCTTCCTTGTAATTCACAGTCAAATCTCGAAATCTGGAGTCACTGCCAGGTCCCAGAAGTCATCCACTAGCCATTTTGGGCAATCTGGAAGAAAGAGATTGCATCAACCAGGCTGATAATGCAAGTTAAGCCTAGGGCTGATTTCTGACAGACCGGAGCTGTACCAGGCCATGAGGGAGATCAACGAAACAACTAGTGGAGGGAGGGAGAAAGGAAAGCAGCCCTCTTATTGAGGCAATTCACATCTGCCCAACAGAGAGAGGAATGACTGCTTTGGGAAGATAATTGTACCTGCAGCACAACCCAGCTACAGGAACACCAGGAATTTTATCAGTAAACCACCTTCCTCTTCTACCGATAAGGTGGGATATGAGAACTGGCAAGGTGCAGGTGGGGAGGCAGGGAGTGTCATTACCGGGGGGCCCTGCACACATGATAACCCCACCCGCACTTTTATTCCCTTCATTTTGTTTATGCTCTCCACTCGGCAGCCCACTTGATGAGGTAAACGCATCGGCCCCATGGCTTTTGAAATCAATTTGATTCTGGGTTTGTCTCTGCAGACACCTTATGGACCCTGTGGCGCGGTTCCATGATGAGGCCTGGAGGAGCACTCCGGCTGCCCTCCTTCCCTCAAACACCGAAGGAGGGGCTGGTGATTAACTGTGACACACAACACTCCCAAACTCACAGACTCAAGTACAGACAGCAGCACACACTCTCCACTCTCCCTGCCCTGCCTCTCTTTGGTCTCCATCTCCTCTCTGTTGCATTCTTGGGCGGGGGCCAAAACTGCACAGTTTTTGGATGAGACACGTTCCTGTGAGAGATTGTAAAGTAGGTTGAGAGGACAGCCATACCCACAAGTTTCTTCCTGAGCTAATGAACATGCTGGAAAATAATTACTGGGCTGCAGCCAAGTGTTGTCTTTGACCTCAGCAACTCTCTCAGTTTGGTCTGTCTTCTCTTTGTCTAACAGCTTCACATTACTGTTCAGGATTGCTTATTTATCCATATGTTTAATTATGATGTTAATATAATTCATATCACTTGTCCATTCATGGTCAATTGGTGGTTGCTCTTGTAACTACATCAGCCACATCTGGGACCCGTATGGGTTTGGATCCACGTTTTATCCATGTCAATTGGGTCTGGTTCGGGTCTTGTTCGAGGGTCCCAGGTCTGTTTAACATTATGTGTAATATATCTGAGTGGATCTGAGAAGGCTGTGATCAGACAGCGCTGATCATGATGGAAGTGCTTTGTGTGTGTGTGTGTATTGTAACTTGCAACATTGTAACATTGGGATGATAGCAAATTAGCAATGCTAACATTAGCAACAAACAAGCAATTGTTATTATAGTTAAAAGGGACAAACAGTTGAAGTTATCTTTATTATGCTAGATGCAACAAAACTGCAAAGCTGATTGTAAATTAGTCACGTGGACTTTTAAGATGAAATAAGGGGTGGATTAGCTGTCAGTCAGTAACAAGTTTTGTTTTGATAAGTTGTAAATTAACGTTAACTTGTTAATAGCAGTTAGCTGTGAAATCGGTACTGATCGGGTCTGTGTCTCTGCCAGGATCAGGTCCAGCATTTCTTGGTTTTGCATGGGTCCGGGATCAGCTGTCAAATAATAGATGGGTCGGGTTCGAGTTCCGGTAGTACATTTCCGAGTTTTTCGATTCAAGCACAACTTTTTGGACCCATGAAGACCTCTACTATATTGCATAGATACCAGAACTTGCGTGGATCGTACCGGACAGAGCAGAACTTCCAGAAAAATAAGATAAGATATGCACACTTGAATGAATGCTCCCAAAATCCCGTCCAAAAAAGATGAATTAAACTGATTTTGTGAGGATTCATGCAAGTGTGGGCATGGACACGGGAAGTGGGGTCCTGAGGGCGCTGCAGCACCCCCCAGTAGAGGGATAGAGGAGCACAGTAAAAATACAAATTGTGATTCATTTATAATTGATATGAAGAAAATAAAGATTAGATTAATGCGGCAATTTAGCTTTGGAGAAGATATTTGATATAACAAAATACTGTAAATGTTTAAGACTAATTATATACAGTTTTTCTCATTGCATCATGGGAGTTGGGGTGCGGGCATGCGTCATAGGTCATTTCCAGTGGTTGTTTCAAATGTAGCAGAATTGCACCCGAAATGCAATGGTGCATATTTCAGACTCTTTCCGTCGAAGTAATTCAGGAATATTAAAGGCATCAGACGACAAAGGTGCTGCTAGTAGTGGCCAAACAGACAGGCAGTAACAAACAAGTTTAAGTGTCCAGTAACAGTTAGCGGCACGGCAGAAAATAGCCGCATACAGCTAACGTTAGCTAACACAGAGGAGCGCTAGCCGGTGCAGTTGCCCAGCGTCCCACCTGTCACCCCAGCTTCCACTGCGACCAACGGCCAACTAATAAACTAACGTGGTCAGGGGATTTAATGATCCATTGCAACCCAGCATACAGTTTCCTGGAGAAAGTTTGGGACAGAGACCACCAGCGCATGCATGCACCGAAGGATGATGGATTTGTTCAGGAGTTATGCACCGAGGTGACCGCCTGTGCAACCCTTAAATGTCCCCTCCACCGCGGACCAGCAAAACCCCAGCCCGCTAAAGGGATATTTAACGTTACAAGACAGACCGAGGCCGTCGTGATTGATGTGGGGGAGCACCGGTGGCGGCGTGAGTTCCATCAGTCTCTGAACTTGGTGACATCCGAGCTTGATCGCTGATTTGACCAAGAAGGGATCACCGTCGCTGCCCTGGGAGAGAACGTTGTTATCGATGCAACCGATGGACACTTTTCCGGGTTAAATGAGATTGCTGCACGTCTCCCCGAACAGACTGACTAGTCGCTTCTTCATATGCAGCTTACACTGCTGGGTCACATCTCCAAAAAAAGGGCCTCAAGACAGCTCAGGATATTGCTGGATTCTTTAGAGCACTGCATCCTCAGATAATGGAGCAACTTGCAGGAGTTGACACGTTATTAGAACTTTGCCTTGCCGGTGTCTGCACGCTCCTTGTCCGCCTCAAGACACTCTACACACGCGGTTCTTGACCGGGTGGATATTCGGCCTCATGTCCAGATTCATCAGCAGTGCATCCGATCGAAAAGCCACGTTTGGAGTCTTCAAATAACAGGTAAGGCATTTATTTATCATTTCGTTTATTGTTGGCTTCACATGCGGGTGCGCTGTTCACTCCGACTGTGTTGTGCGACTGCTGTTGGCCTCTTTATGACTAGCCTGTTGCCCGTTTTGAGTTTAGACCTCTGATGGTTGTGATGTGGGGTTGTTGAGAAATGTATGGATGGCTAGGGAAAATGGCTACCAAGTGGTGATTTATGTTGTCTTTTTGGAAAGAGATGGTGCCTGTCTCAAGGAGCTGTGATTGTGTGTGTGTGTGTGTGTGTGTGTCTAGTATGGAATGAAGCTGTTCATTTATTCAGTTTCTGCTGTTTTAAGTATGGCATCAGTTGGATTAGTTGGTGATGTGTATTTGGAAAGAAAAGCCAAGTGAGTACATCAAAAAGATTGTTAATGTGCTTATTGTGGGGTGCCGACCTTTACTCTTTTTTATATTCGTTGCATGATGAGTGAAACCTTGTAAGTGCAACTGTAGTTGGTTTGCCGACTTCATCTCTAATGTTCAGCCGACACGTTATAAATAACACTGCCGTATGGGATAACATGTTTTTCTCAAAGGTTTTTCATCTGAGTCATAATGCTGGTTGAACTGACCAGAGCAACATGCTTTAGTTGTAGCTTGCTCTGATCATCCTGTAGGCCTAATGTGATTTAACTAGGCTCGCTCTCTCTCTCTCTCTCTCTCTCTCTCTCTCCGCTCTCTCTCTCTCTCTCTCGTTATCTTTCTCT
>OMKZ01039912.1:3051-13833 GCA_900302535.1 Neoniphon sammara | reverse complement strand
CTCCTCCTCCCCTCTCCTCCCTCCCTCCTCCTTCTCCTCCTCCTCTCTCTCTTCATTCCACTCTCACACAACAAGCTCAGAGCAGGTTTTAATGAATATTTTAGTGCCCTTTGTTCTCATTCTGGTGGCTGCTTGGGATCAATGATTAAGACCAAGCTCCCCACTGCCCGCTACCCACATCAAGTAGCTTGGCAAGGGCGTCTCTGCTTCTTCTTCTTCTTCTTCAACTCATATCCGCTTCACCCCAGCCCATCCCATCCTTAAAACCCCCCCTCCAGAGGCATATGACTTAGTTAATTAAAATATCAAATCTATGTGAGGAAGATTGATGTGTGTGTGTGTGTTGAGGGGTGGGGTGGGGGTTCAGTTGGCCCATACTGACAGCTGTGAGTTTGTTCACTCACTTGTTCATCAGGACTGGGGGTGGGAGAAAAGAAACAGCTTGAGAAAGAGAAGAGCGAGTCAGAGGGTAGTAATCATTAATCAAGACTGTCCTTGTGTTTTTGTCACATTTCACATTTCAATAATTTATCACAAACAGGTGGCTGTCTTGCCACACCTCCTGCTGAAAGAAAAAAAAAAGATTTATTTATTTATTTTCCCTTCTTCTTCTACTGGAGCTTTTGGAGCGTAAAAAAAAAAAAGTTACCTGAGCTTTATGAGATATTTCAGTTTTTGGAAAATGGCATCCTTACAGTGCCAGATGGTTGTTAAAAGTTACATGTCATCATCTAACAAAATGAACAATGAAAATTTTCAGACATGAATACAGGAAATTGGCCCATATTCCACTTAGTAAGTTTTAACAGCATCTCATAAAAAATAAATAACAGTGTTGTTGTTAGCAGACAACTAAGATTGACTTGTCACGTTGCCAGTTTGTGTGGTCTGTTAAACTGACAGCTGAAAACCTGCGTAATTGTTTTTCCCACAGAAAGCGACAGATGTTTGACTCCAGCAACAATACAGACGAATCCTAACAACCTTGTGTGTCATAGTTTTGTACCATTAAATATAATAATTGGCAATGTCTGACAATAGACTAAGTGCTCATATGAGTTTAATACTTAACTGACTGACACAATCCATAAAAAAACAAAACTTAATTTCATTTTTATGACATTACAATAGAACATCAACATTATTTTTACCCCAGAGGCTCAAAGTGCATTGTATTTACAGCCGCATTCCAATGAATCTTACTGACCCCCATCTTCCCTAATAACCAGATAAAGTATATTTTGCACCACGGGCAGCTAACTTTACATTGTTTTTATGAGCTTCATTTCTGTGTTATTAATTGTTATTAAAGATTCTTTCCCCTGGGCATACAAATGAAATGTCATTTGTCATTTGACACAACTGTTCCTGTGTTATTTCTACCCAGTGTCTTCGGTTGCCTTCAAGCTGTGTCTTTTGCAAAGGGAACAATTTCAGCGGATTTTTAAATATTTGTGTATATATTTCAGGGTTTAAAGGCATTTTATTCAATTCTTAATTGGTATTAAAATGTCTTAAATCAATCTCCAAGAAGTCTTAAAAATGCTACAGACATGGAAAGTAAGATTTTAGGAATTGATTTTTATGATGTTGCATAGTAAAATCTCAGAAAATAATTGTTAGCACTCCCCGCCATCCTCCCCACATCATCACATCAACGCACAGCGGTCTTCACCACAGCACTGTACAATATTACTTTTCTTCAGCCGTCTTAAATCACGTGGTGTATTTAGTTGTGTAAGCCGTTCCAGGGAGTGCTGGAATTGGTAGCTTCTCTGCCGTGATCAGTTAACTGAAATTCTGCTGTCAGGGTCGCGTTCAGCCCCGACAAAATGTAGCAAAACATTTATCTAAACGGAAACGATGGTGCGTTGAACACCCTGTTTATTTAGGCAAATGACAGAAAACATACCTCAACGCCCGCTGCACACTGTTGAACACCATTTCGAGGAAACATGTTGTTCAACCTGGAAACCATAGCAAAACGTTGCACACCGTTTTCAGATTTCAGATCTCCTGATTGGATAAAGTGGGAACAGGATACCAGAAATTTAACTCTCTGTTTACTGCAGAGCGGAGGCACTGGCAGACCCATGTTACTGACCAAACACTCTATGTCAGTGATTGCTGACGGAAGGTAGAGCTATTACACTTATTTTAACAAAAAAATATCGCTTACAGCAGCTTTCAGTGAACCAAAACTTGTAAACAAATGACATGCAGTTGAACTGGTTATTCATCTATCGGACAGAAATTTTACAAGGGAAACAACTATTGAAACAACAAAGCAGTACCGGCACAATGGAACAGGAGTGAGCGTTTCCAGAAGTAATCATGAAATGTTTTCGTCAGCCCCATATTTCTAGAGGAGCCCTCACCTCATCATTACTCCATGTTTGTCCTCAGCTCATTTTGGCAGCAATAGCAGCTCCATCATCAGCCCTGCTGGAAAATCCAGCTTGAGCTGGTAGGTGGTAACTCCAGCTCGTAGCTGGTGACACCATTGCCACCAGCTCTTGTTCTTACCAGCTACCAGCTGGTGAGAATTCAAGGAGTTCAAGCTAGGTTTCTGACAGCTGGAACCAGCTGGTAGCTGGGAGGCCGGCTACCAGTTTAGATTCTTTAAAATTTAATATTATTAGTTCATTTTGGCATTTTTGCTTTATTCGACAGCAGTGGTGGAGATAGACAGGAAAGATATGATAGGGGAGATAGGGGATGACATGCATGTTTGATTCCAACATGGGCAGGGATCAAACCTGTGCCACCGCGGTGATAATACATGGTATGTGCTCTACATGGTGAGCTACTGAGCACTCATTATGTTGGTGTTCCATTTGATCATCTGACCATCTAACCAGCATGGCCATGCTGGTCTAACTGGTGGTGATGGCGGTGAAGGTGATGATGAAAAAATAAGTGCTCAGTAGATCACTGTGTAGAGCGCATACCACGTATTATCACTACAGCGGTGCAGGTTTGATCCCTGAATCAAACATGCATGTCATCTCCTGTCTCTCCCCCGTCTTTCCTGTCTATCTCCACTGTTGCCGTCGAATGAAGCAAAAATGCCAAAATTAATCTTATAATAATAATTTAATCTAAGACGGTATCTGGTAAGAATAGGAGCTGGTAATGGTGTCACCAGTAGTAGTTGTATTCTGGTACCAGCTGTCAAAAACCTAGCTCGAACTAGTTCAAGCTGGATTTTCCAGCAGGGAGGTGTGAAACATCCACTTTCAATCCACAATGCACAATGCTATGTTCACTTCTGATAATTTGGTCAGATTACTTTCTCGCTTCTTACAAAGTGTACCATAGTTCACTTGGGACTGGACCCAGTCCAGACTTTTCTGGCGGACCACAGTTCACTTGTATGGTCCAAAACAGTGTTGAAATGCATACTCTCATCTCCTCAAACAAACTATCGGGGTAAACATTCCATGGTCTCATTAAAACGGACCAAACAGGGTAGGTGATTAGCCTTGGTCTCCTGAATAACCAAGTGAATGGCTGATGCATTGAAGTCATATTCTGTTGTGGAACCTTGTTGCGAACACAACTGGCATTGAGACAAATGAACGAAGGAGTGGACAAAATATGAATGAGTTCAACCAAGAGCCACCTTAGCAACAGGCAAATAAGGACATCGGCTCTCAGACTGAAGATGAGTCATGTTGACTAGAACAATCAGCATTATGAAAAATGGCATGCTTAATGTGAGACCTAGAGAGTCTCTTTGATGCACAGCTGAATCCTACATACAGTAGTTGTTATGTTGTATGGATTTTACCATAGTGACCTGCCAGAAATTATTGTTTCATAAGGTGCTACCTATGAGTGATGCACACGTATTCTTTTAGCCTTCATCTATTCCTCC
This sequence comes from Neoniphon sammara, assembly GCA_900302535.1. Classification (NCBI taxonomy): domain Eukaryota; kingdom Metazoa; phylum Chordata; class Actinopteri; order Holocentriformes; family Holocentridae; genus Neoniphon; species Neoniphon sammara. The sequence continues at coordinate 9,953 of OMKZ01039912.1, read as the reverse complement.
CTTCCAGCCTTCATCACTCCTGCTTGATGTTTTCTTTCTGACTCCTTCACCTTTATCTGTCAATACCATAGCTTTATGTGAGGGGTGCCATTCCATAATTCATGATGTTTTCAGGGAGGTGACGTCCAAGGTTTCCACTGGTCATTGAAGTTCTAGAATGACACAGAATTCCAGATAGGGAAATTCGGAACATCTGTTGGATTCCTATGCGGATACCAGGGGATGTCAGCAAATTTTACATATATGCGACAATGCATTTTCCAGGTTAATCCACACGTTTATGGTGTTTTTTCTCCACATACAGCCCAACAGTATTGGAGGCCACATTGGTTGCCTCTTTAGATAAAGCAACATCTACAAATTAGGGAGGTACAGAATGAAGTACTCCAACATAGTTATGGAAAGCCGTGGAAAAAAGTCATGGTGGGAAACCTAGTAGGTGCCATATTTTTGGAATTATGCACAAAGCAAAGTTTAGAACTAGACTCTTCTTTGGTAAGAGCTTTGTTTTATTGGACACTCCTTGCTTTTATTAACCTTTTGGTATCACTCCATCCTCACTCTCTCCCTTCTCCCCTTTCTTACATCCCCCCTTCCCTTTTTGTCCCCCCCCCTTCCCTGCCTTCCCTCACTCTCCCTGTGTGGTCCTGTTAGATGACTGAGTGCTTTTGTCTCTAAATAGGCCCTCCTATCATCTCATCTCTCTCTCCATGCCAGGCAGAAGAACTTTGCCCGAGGCATCGAGCAGCAGCTCCCAGATGGCATGGTGGTGGCGTCGGTGCCAACAGAGGTTCAGTGCCATGAGGAGCTGTCGGACCCTGTGCCCGACCCAGAATACCTCACAGGTATGAATCCATATTTTATAGGCCACACAGTGGGCTCATAACTCACAGCTGCACTACAGTATTTCATCACCGCCTTGTGAAAAAAAACATAAACTCAAAAAAGTCAACCTCTCAGAAACAGCAATCAAGAAAACCTGGTTGATGAGCCCATGATGTGTCATATACTGTATATATTTTTGACATTTGAGCATTTAATTACAATGTCTGAACAGCCACCAAGGCTCAGGGTCAGAAACTTTTTCTTGGGGGTAAGAATATATCCAGAAGGATAAATTCTATGTACCATACATGGCTTTCAGGGGGAAAAAAGTACCATGCGCAGTTCAGATCTCTCTGGCCTGTTAGCCATTAGCCTGCTAACAATGTCAAAGCACAGTGTACAGAAAAGCTCTGCCTGGATTACATCTAAACCAGGACTTCTTTCTCTTCTGTTCTCAATCAGCCTGCCTTGTTGACAGTAGAATATTTGGAAAATAGATGGTAGACAGATAAAAAATTTTTGGGCTTGTTTGCTTGTTCTGTCAGTTTATGCCAAATGTTGCAATTTGCATTGCCAACGCACTGAGCTGTGTGAGTGTGTTACCATCAATGTTTTCCTTGCACTTTGATCAGAAAATTTTGTTAATAGAATAGCATCAATTAAAAAGAGAGTGGAGCTCAAATAATTTTAGGGATTATTTGTTTGCTTGTTCTATCAATTTATGACAAATCTTGCAACATCAATCATACTGCAGACTACACATTCCCAAAAATTGTCTTTTTTTTCCATTATTGTGTAGGATTCTACTTTTAATTTAAGTAGCCTATTAACAAAAAGAAATGCATGAGGACTGTCAGTGGGACAAGTATTTATTTATTTATTTATTTATTTATTTATTTATTTTTAATCATAGTGCTCTAATTTTTTTGGTCTTCAGAACTGGATTTGATGTTTTATCAGTTAATGCCTTTTTGAACCCCAGCACAAATTATCCATTTTATCAACAGCCTGTGAAGTGTTTTTTGATGCTTATTTAACATGAAGTATTTTACAATTTTTGCCTTCTGGCAGAAAGGTCAGTTTGTAAAATGAGGTAAGACGGCCTAAAATTTTCCACTGAAGTGAAAGGAAAGTCATGAGTCACAGGCAACAAGTCAAAATCAAAATTATATTCTAAAATAGAATTAATGTTCATAATGCTTCGACAAATGAGTATATCCTCTCCTAAAGGTAGAAGTCAGGGCAGCAGGCCTCTAATCTTTGATGCAATCCTGGAGGCGCAAGTAAGCTACCATCACCATTAACTGTTAAATGTGCCCTATCTGTCTGTCTATCTATCTATCCATCCATCTGTCCATCCATCCATCTATCCATCTGATAATTTTGTTTTTATTAGTTTTAGTTTCTTGCCTTGAAGAGTTTATGGTTTACCATAAACTCTGGTTTGTCAGACAAATAAGAATGCAAGAATGATTAAAACTGCAACCATGGGCCCTCGCACCCCACGCATGTCGGAGGGAGTGGGACCCGTGGCATAACTAACTGCTAACCCAAATGAAGACCCCATGCTGTAAATTTGATGTAAACATGTAAATTTTCATGAATATTGGGCATTGCATGTAGAAGATTAGAACCTCTTTCTTTGTCCACTATGTGGCACTAGAGAACACCCAAGAATTTTACATGAAGTTCGTGTGTGTCATGTGTAGACCACGCCATGTAAATTTCACATAAATCGGTGGATGTTTTTCAAAGTAGGCTAATTTACTGTTGTCAGTAGGTGGCGCTATGCTTATGACTCCATATTGACATGTAGATGTGTTAAGGCCTGGAGTCTTATCCAGCTCGTGAAATTACGGGCAGATTGGACAATGTACATTTGAGTTGCAGCAACTTCCTGTTTCATAGCGAAACTTAAAAATTCACCTTGCCACCTTTTGATGGAAATGCACAATTTTCACAGTGAAGCATCATCAACGTCTTAAGGATTTTCTGACGATGTTTGAAGTGGATGTGGTCAATACGCTAGGGAGGAGTGCATCAAAGTGTAAAACATGACATTTCCTGTTGCCAGTCGTGGCGCTATGACTATGATGCAAAATTGGCCTGTAGATGTCCTAAGGCCGGGATCCCAATCATACATGTGAAATGTTGGAAAGATCAGAGTATGTGATATGGAGTTATAAGAGATTATATTTTTATGGCAAAACATCGAAATTCACCACCTCACCATGACCACGCCGTGTGATGAAAATTCAAAAGCTTCACAATTTAGCATCACAAATGTCTTAAGATGTCACTTCAAATTTGAAGTCGCTCGAATTGAATCTCTAGGAGGAGTTTGTTTAAGCATGACGGCTGCAAATGGCAAAAACTGTGCCAAAATTGCACAATGAATTCAAAATGGCTTACTTCCTGTTGGGTTTAGGTCATGGCACCAAGAGGCATTTTTTTGTCAGTCTTGGGATGTTACATATGTAAATTTTGTAATTCTAGGTGAAACATCTGGTCAGGGCTGATTTGTTGAAATTTTGTAGAAATTGCTGAAATTTTCTAGGGGGCACTGTGGAGCTGTTTTGCAACACCCATGTGCAAAACCTATAAATAATACATTTTTCACCAGTCCTGATGTGTGTGCCAATTTTGAGTTTTTGAGCATGTTTAGGCCCTCAAAAATGTGATTCATTGGGGAAAACAAAAACCATAGTCAGTCCTAGAAAAACAATAGGGCCTATGCACCATAGGTGCTCAGGCCCTAATAAAACAGAAGAGCTTGTTGGCAAACTAAAATGTATTCATCATCTGGATTGCATTCAGCCCTTTGACGCCCAGCCTTGGGCTGTTGACCTACATTACTGAGATGTCGCACAGCTGAGTGCAGAGCTTCTCGTATTCTGTCAACAAACCATATTGGCAGATATCACATGCACTCTCACCTTTCAAGCATTTGAATACAGAATCATTCCCATGTCCCTCACCTGTATTCATTTTTTATATAATAAAAGCTCACACACTTACACTGACAAATAGCCTTGATTTCCTTTACAGTAAAAAAAACCAAAAACCAAAAAAAAAAAACATGTTCATCGATGTTCAACTTAACCTCCATGAACCTTAAATTGAGTGTGCTTTTCATGCAGTCCTTCTCTCTGTCTCTGGCAATGAACGCTAAAATTCTTTTTACTTCCGTCCGCCAGTGATGGAAGAACTATAGCCTAGTTCAGCTGGGGTTTCAGGTCTCTGCCTCTAGCCAGCCAGGGACTCTAATCAGGAAGTGTGTTCAAGGTTAGGCTAACAACCTGATAACTTGCTACAAACACTGGAAACACTATTCCAGAATATCAGTGTAGCAGTTTTTATGGACAAAGATAGTTTTGGCATTTTCAAATGCACTTGTACTTAAATGAGAGTGTACAACCAAAGAGATACAGCAAAGAGAGGCTGAGACTACCACTGCAATAAGCGAACTACAGGATGTCGACAATGGCACTAACTCAGAGCTGCCATGAACAAACAGTCTGGTAGTGTCTTTGCTCAAGTGCCCTCAGTGATGCCAACAGAAATGGAGTTTCTGTTGGCATCTTTGCTCTCATGAATTTCAGTGTGGACAGGTTTTGTTGGTTTGATGGAATGAGCTCAGCCTCACTGTGGGTTTGAAGTAGGACCCATTGGCATATCTGTCCCACAGCTGGCCACAGTGACTGTGGCAGTATAAAGTGATTTGTTCAGTCTCTGTTGACAGAGCAAAAAGAACTGTAGTTAGCTGACTGTTCACATATTTGTATCATGCCGTATCACACAATTTATGAGCATATTATATTTTATGGGTTTGTATGCACTGGCTGTGGAAATGAATTTCCTCTGTGGACAAAAAAATCAATCTATCAGTCTACCTACACGCAGCATCAGGCAACAACAGGTAGGGAGACTACCTGCAAGTCATCACCAATTGTATTTCAGCTCACTATCAGCATTCCAATCCTGCAGTCGGACATTAAGATGCTGATTATGTTGGTGGACAAACAAAAGTACCCTGTGTTGAAACAGGCAAGTTAACAAAGGCTGCTTTAAAATTGAAATTGTTTGCCGTCCCACCATGTATTCAGTTGTAGATGTGGCGTTATTGAGCAACAGGCTGGAGCAAACTACTCTCTAATCAGCTCCCATTTTATCTCCTCGTTTTAAATCTTAATTTTGGAGGTGGGGGTTTGGGATGATCATGGTCAATTCAGCAAACTCTGTTGTCACATCAAATTTTGCTTAGAAAATAAATCAGAATGTAAGCACCAAAAAGGAGGCCAGGAAATAGTACTAGGCAAATGAAGAATGTCAACACAGTAACACGTCACATTCTTCTCCAAGTTCTAGGCCAAGATTCAGGAACATTTAGTATTACAGTCAAGTCTTACCTCTGGAATGAACTGTAGGTTGAAGTTTCAGATTGCCTTGCCTTGGTTCCCCACCGCTGGGCACAATAACAGTGGCAGTAGAGGTTGAGGCAGTTTGTTCACCCCATGTAGACAGAGCTAAAACAACTATCATTAGCTGGCTATGAGTTTACAACAATATATAGCTAACTATTTCTGCACCAAATAGAGTAGGCTCTCTGATATTCCATATGGCTAATGTTGTAACTACCATGTAAACATGATATGGAATGTTGTCTGTGTATTCAGCATAAAAACAACTTACCTCTAATTGACCTTGCTTCTTTGTCACCGTGGCTGATGTTACATTAGCTTCTGAAAACAGTCGGTGGTGCACAGCAGCTCCCTTCAGCTGTGTTTTACTGCCTCTTGTCATCTCTCACTGCATGTCCAGGTCAAGTTCATCCAGTGTGAAATTCAAAGGGCACACCTGAAGATGCCATAGTTATGTTGTTGAAGCGGTTTGGTCAAATTTAGGGTGTTGTAGCTAAGTTAACCCTGAGCCAACCTTACATCATTCAACGTCTCATCGTAACTGGTGGCAGCTCAATCCCTTCTTTCTCTTCCCTTTGTCATCATCGTATCCAGACACTGCAATGTTACATTGAGATGGCATACGTCTCATCAAAAAACAAATAAAAAGAAAACAATATTGTTCTGTTTTTCAGTTTTATAATCAGGGAGTGAAGTTGAGGTGCTAATCTAGCTAGCGACATTAGCACCTTTTGGTTTGGCTGTCAGAAGCGTGCAATCATCTTGTTACATGTAGGCAAAGGCAGCAAGGCTCTGAGCAGACAGACTTGGATATCTCGATCAATATAGGACAAACTTGTAATTTTATTGTATCAACTGAATATGAATACAATTTCTATCGATTGCACATCCACAATAATAAGCCTTTAAAGGAATACTCCAATGTTTTTTCCAACTTACCTAGACTGAGACAAGATGTTCGATACCATTTTCACCTCTGTACGTCCTGATTCGGTCCCTATGGATAGCATTTTGTGTTAGCTTAGCATAAAGTCCTGAAGTCTGCAGGAGTCATTAGCTTAGCTCCATCAGAGTGAAAAAATAAACCTTACTGGAACTCCGAAGCTGCATTTGAAATACACATCTTGGAATTAAAAAAAAAAAAAAAAATCAAACTACAGTCATTTTAGGGTAGGAACTGTAGATGGCAGGAACTATAACCACTGAATACATGTGTTTATTGGTTACAGTTCCAACTATCTGATTCATTGTGTAAATTAAACAGCTTCAGAGTTGCTGTAAGGTTTATTCTTTCACTTTGATGGAACTAGGCTAATGACTCCAGTAGACTTCAAGGCTTTATGCTAAGCTAGCACGAAATGCTACCCACAGGAACTGAACCAGTGGATGTACAGAGGTGAAAATGGTATTGAACATCTTGTCTCAGTCTGGGTAAGTCGGAAAAGGTGTATTTTGCCCAAAACATTGGAGTATTCCTTTAAAAAAATACAGACAAATACATCAACCAGTCACAAGCCTCTGTTCAAACCTGACACAGCTGCATTCGTCAGTATTTCTGGCTATTGCTATCTGCAAGGAGCTCAGCCTATACTCACCTCATCAGCCAAGTAAATAATGAGCTTGAAGGAAAATAGGCAGAATATTAACAAAATCATT
>OMKZ01039911.1:2966-22289 GCA_900302535.1 Neoniphon sammara | reverse complement strand
CCGTCAAAGTGAAAAAATAAACCTTACAGCAACTCTGAAGCCGTCTTATTTACACCATGTATCGTGTATTTGAAATGCATGTCTTGGAAATCCAGTCACAATGCAGACAACCAGAACTCGTGTGAAAAGCAAATGTCAATGAGCTGAGAGATGTGCTAAAGCTCACAGTTGCCTTCATCTCCAGGGTTTGGTTCCTTTCTATGTGAATGCAACAGCAGGCACCACAGTGTATGGAGCCTTTGATCCTCTTGTTGCCATCGAGGACATCTGCCACAGACACACACTATGGATGCATGTTGATGTAAGGAAGCCAGTGTCACATGCACACACACACACACACACACACATGCACAGGCACATGCACATGCGCATGCACACCAGTCCCTCCAGGAATGTGTAGTTAAGGAGATGGAGGAGGTTGCAGACCACAATGGACTAGATGTTAAACAGCCACTTTGGTATGCCTTTAATGCCACTTAAATGCCATTTAAAGATTGTTTTTTACTTCAAATAAACTCATAAAAATTCCCCAAATTGCACTGCTATTTTTTTAAGCCATGGGAAACTGTAACAGAGAAGCTACGCCAAAACTGGTCCCAAAATAACAACTATAGCACATAAATGAACACAATCAAAGCAGATTATGCCAATAGAAAAAACAACTAGTCCCAGTACTCACTTTTTGTGTAATTACTATAGTTTGTAAAGGTAATAGCAATAGTAAAATTTGCCCGCTGAAAACCTGAGATGGACGTTTTGGGGAAAACCATTCAAAAACACAACAAGGTCTTATACAACAGAAGAGAAATTAGTTTTTGTTTTTTAAGCTTCCTGTGACTTTAAGTAAACCCACCAAAAAAATCAGCACTTAACTGGTCACAAAAAGCACAAAAACAGGTCAAATCCAGAGGGACCTATACTCACAGTCTTGACTGATCAACAATATAAACACAAAAAAGTACAAAATGTCTGCTATAGGTCTGCTCTCTGATACAACTCAGTCCACTGTTGACTCTTTCTCGCACATTTTGTCAATAAAGGGCGTTTTATTTGAATCCTTTCCCTTTAGGCAGCTTGGGGTGGAGGCTTGCTGATGTCAGAGAGACACAGGATGAAACTGCAGGGCATTGAACGGTAATTGGAGAGTCTTCCGCTTCTGATAGCCAACCGGAGCTGAACTGAGGGCATGGACATGGAAGAGTGATGGAAGAGTCTCCATTCAGTGTCCCAAATATTTGTCCCTCTATTCTGTCTTTGCAAACTGTCTGACAACTGGGAATGACGTTGACTTAAATGACCTCATCTGACTGAGCAGACAAATTATACAGAACTGGAAAGTTCCATACATCCATGCAGGTTTAAGTGCTGTGCAGTGCTATTTTTAGTGTCCAACCAAAATTATGTATTGTGCTGATGCATATGGAAAGCAAAATGGGTCAATATTCTGGCATGCAACCAGCTGTGTTTTTGAAATATCAAATGTCTTTAATAGGGACTTTTTTGTGTTGTTTGAACATGTTTGAACATGTTCAGTGGAGTGTTTAATGTCTTGAAATTGTTATATTTACTTCAATGCTACATTAGTGTAAATCTAACAAACATGGCATATTTAAATTGATTCAGTGTCAGTTTTCATTTGATGCTTCACAGAGCCTGGTCCATAACATGGAATCCTCACAAGATGATGGCCGTCCCCCTGCAGTGCTCTGTCATACTGGTCAAGAAGAAAGTAAGAAATCATCATCTTCATCATTTGTTAATGCATCTTTTCTACCATTATCACACGTATAATTGCGCTTATAATTTCGATTCAATGTAACTGCTGTGGGCTCCATATTTTGTGTAAGAAAAGAAAAAACTGTCTCTGTAGTCATGTCTCCCTAAAATATTTTGTTACAGAGATGGCTTGGTCAGCAACACAGACACTGCTGAATGATCATAGAAATATTATAGCATTATTATAGAAATACTATGGGAAGCAGTGTGTCTCTGTGATCCTCACGCTATCCCATGACGACACGTTGGCATTTGTCACGATAATGACAATGATAATGATAATATAGGCTACAATATAGTATAAATTAGTATAGTTTAGAGAAAATTGTTGATCCAAGATGAAACAAAAGGGCAGGACTGAGAGAAAACGCTGCAATTACAAATCTGTCTGGTTCTACAGGGACTTGAGTTGATCAATACACAGCACGGGCAGGCTACTGATGTTTCAGAGCCATGGTCGGGGCCATAAATTCTAACTTGCACAAACTTAAGTTAGATAAGGGATCAATGAGTCAGGCAAACTATCCTAACATATTCAACTAAACAAACCCTCTGCCCCTGTATTCTCTCTCTGCTAACTAGGGGATGGAGAGGGGGGATGGCAGGTTAACAAGGGGGATCCATTTTGGTCATTTTGCTAACAAGGGGGATGGCATCCTCCCTCATCCCCCCTCAAATCGCCTACTGGCTGTGCCTTCCTATATACTTCAGTTCACATGCCAGAATACTCCTCCTGTACACTCCTTACACCTGAATATACCCTCCAATACACCAGTGGTTAGCAAAAGGAAAAGCACACTATAATACCACGATGATTATGCTATGTAATAATTGTAAGCAAAGAGTGCAAAGCTAGCTAGGCTAGTTCTTGTCAAAAAAAAAAAAAAGAAGAAGCTTCTTTGTGCCTGTTATTGTTGTGTATAACTACATTATGTGTATGTGATTAATTATCTTAGATGTAGAATTATCTGTATATGTAGAAAGCCATTAAAGTTCAGACACTGGAGTGCACTGACTTGGCTGAAAGCTCTTTTATTAGATGCTAAAGCTAAACCCTTCATGTTTCCAAACACAGTAAGTTCTTTTCAAAGGCTTTATAGCAATTCAACATAATATTGCAGAGTTTTGTACAAAATGTCTCTTGTGTCACCGGTCAGGATCATCTCCCATTCAGCTTCATTTGTTTGGACTACTGAATATTAAGTGCATAAAAATCATTTCCTATCACAAGTTATTATCAAAAGCTATGAAAAATGAGTTTCAATTTGTTTGCCTTAAGCGTGAGAAAATGACATGTCGAAATGATGCCCCTATATATTTTAACAATGCATAGCCGAAATGGAATGGGAAACGGATTAGGCTTTTCCATTGCATAGTAATCTTAGATAATACAGCTATGATGGATCATATCAGCAAATATCAACATTCTACTTGATGCCATGCGTAATCATTTCTTCTTTGTTATGCTTAAAGTTTAACAAACAAAATGCTTAAGTCATTAGATTGTACTAATATTGAGCTCGCAGAGATTTAACCTTTGATTAAATATAACTACTGTATTTATAACTAAGAGTTGAGATTCTTAGCTCGCACAACCAAGGCACAAATAATTGCACAGATGACCTCTGTGATGAAGTTTTAATGAATCGGGACTTTACTGTGTTTTCCACCCTCATTTTGTCCCGTTTTCCAGTCCATAGGTTTATATCTCTGCTGCCCATCACCACTGCTTCATTAGGTTGTCCACATATCGTCTACAGCCTTCACTTGTATTAATATTACAACGCGTCCCTCTTTCCTCTGCAGGGTCTCTTACAGGAATGCAACCAGTTAGGTGCTGAGTACCTTTTCCAGACGGACAAACCCTATGACGTGTCTTATGATACTGGAGATAAGAGCATCCAGTGTGGCCGACACGTCGATGCCTTCAAACTTTGGCTCATGTGGAAGGCAAAGGTGTCTTTTTTTCCCCACTGTCTTCATTAATTTATCTAGGTCCATAATCAGAGTTTTTGGTTTCAAAAAGTAACACATAAGGCAGTATGTTTGATGTGAAGTGATAAAATTTAAAATCACATCATAATTTACGGATTTATGTCAAAGTACTTTTTAAGAATTATGACAAACATTTTCATGGCTCTTAATTATCCGTCATAACTGTCATAATTCCTCATAACTTCAAACACTCTTTTGGTTATAAATGGTAAGAATAAAACACTGTCCTTCCTCTGTTTCTCTATCTCTGTCTCTGTCTTTGTCTCTCACGCTCAGGGCTCAGAGGGCTTTGGATCACAGGTCAATAAGTGCTTAGAAAATGCTGAGTATCTGTATGATCAACTCCGGAGGAGGCCAGACTTTGAATTGGTCTTATCGAGCAAAGTAAGTCTGCTCGTTTTTGCATACAGTCAGGGTCTTTTACAAAATGTACCTGAATTAAATTTTTGAGTTGATCCTAAGATCGTTTTTGGAATTGTTTGATAAAGCATCACATCTACAAACTCCATTTTTTTTTAACACATCTCCATTTCCTACAGTACAAATATCGTAAATTATTTTTTTACTGATCAAGGCTTCCTTATCTGACTATACAGTGTGCTGTGTTCAAATTACTGTTAGCTCCTCTTATTATTATCTTAAAGGAAAAATCTTCCTTTGGATACACTTTTTAATTGTCCATTATCTGTGATGTTCAGTACATTCCAGGAGTTATTTTGTGATGAAGTGTTGCTGTACCATCTTTCCTTCAACCTGCCTCGTCTACTTAATCGTTACCCCGGTTAATAATTTCCTCCATTTCCCAGAATGCCTTTCAACTCAGAGAAGGGAGTCTGGATTGTACACATGGTGGAGATATTGATAGCAATGGTTAAGCGAGTTTTGTTTTTGTTTCGTTTTTTTTATTTTTATTTTTATTTTTTTTCATTTGAAAAAAAGTGAGTGTGGAGAGATAACAATGCCATGGTGATGTGCCCAGTTGTTCAATTTACAAAAATGCCATTATAGATGGGATGTTGCATTTCACACACTACTGAAAACAAATCCAGAAAGATGAATTCTATGGCTGCATTGCACTGTGGTCTATTTTCTTCCACTGTCTTACCATACTAAATGTGTCTCTGCAAAGAATTTCTCCCTGTATGATCGCTGAATGTTGGTGCAAAATGGGGAATTCGAGAAAGAAGCTCTTGCTCTTTAGTTCTGAGAGACAGCAAGCAAAATTATCAGTGATGTTTTAGATTGCTGAAAATTTTCTGCTATCAAAAACCATTTTAGCTGACCTGTGCTGTGGGCTGAAGCTGATGTCTGGTGGCTCAGGGAAGATCTCCTGTATGTCAACACTAGCTCTTTGTAGTTGTTCTTTTTTGTATTTTCGTTCCTGTGTGGTAAATTCTCTCTGTCGCATTTTGTTTTTGTCTTGTTTGTATGCATCCTGTAATATATTTCTCCTACATCCCTGGTTTAACTGACGGTTCTCCGGTTAAGCTGCTTTGACACTGAAGTCTCTTTCATAGTCACAGACTCTTCTCAACCTTTAGTATTGGCCATAAGGAATATTATTTTTTAAATAGTTTAGATGGAAGCTGTCGTAATGTAATATATTTCTGTGTCTCTAGGCATTCTAGAAATCGAAGTATAGAGAACCTTCTGTCTTTAGGTATCTCCAGATTGAAGAGAAAAGATAGAAAAAGTACTATCCTCAATATACTCAAGATAAAGTTTAATGTCAGGGTTGATGTTATTGAGGTGTTCATGAAAAAAACTTGAGCCACACCAGAACAGGCAAATATGATCAATGTGTGGACCCCGCCAGGTCTATTACAGGGATTTTTAATTCATAGAAAGAATGCCTTGATCTTTCTTTGTGCTTTGAATTTCAAATCAATTAGACCTAGTTTATGTAAAGTGCGGACTCTCCATCAAATTCATAATCATTTGCGAAGTTGTCCTCATCATCTACAACCCACCCATATGCATAGCCCCATCTTAAGGTTTCACAGTGGGAATCTGAGGCAAATCCTTTGGCCCCCATGATCAAAACCAGGCTAAAACCTGGGGACACAGGGCTTTCAATGATGCAGAGTCCTCCATTAAACACTCCTTGAAGACACATCTTTTTAAAATTGCCTTGAGGGTGAATTTGTTCTTTATTTTTCCTGTAGGCCTTCTATACTTCGGTTTTATGTTTCTTTGATGTAAAGTGTGTTTGAGTTTCCAGAAAAGTGCTCTAAAAATAAAAAAGTACTAGTAGTAGTGGTATAGTAGTAGTAACAGTAGCATTCAAATCCTCTCACTTTCCCATCCCTCCATCCCAGCAGTCTATATAAGGTATATACAGTAGTATTTACTGCACTTTATTTAATTTCTTTGCTTTCTTCCTCTATGCACCGCCTAGCCGGAGCACAGTAATGTGTGTTTCTGGTACATCCCTCCGAGTCTGAGAAACCTGCCGCCCGGTCCTGACAGGAACACAAGACTCCATCAGGTCAGTACTCAGAGTATACCAGTGTTTCCTCTGGTTTCATTTAGAAGAGGCGAGCCACCACAGTGGGGGAGATAATGTGAACGTCCATCCACATTAGGCTCTCCCACTGAACCTCTTTGCGGTCGGTGAAAAGAAGCAGCTGAGGACTGCCGAGACAGAAAGAGCAATTAAGAATGAAAAACTGAGAAAAAATGAGAGCTGTAGAAAGTGTCCACAAAGTGTCATGAACACAAGAGCAAGAAAAAGACATTAATATGAGAGATTCACACTGTAGATTGACACTTTTCTTCACTCCAGGTGGCTCCTCAGATCAAGGCCAGAATGATGGAGATGGGGACTGTTCTGATTGGCTACCAGCCTTTAGGATCCAAGGTCAACTTCTTCAGGTGTGTGTTCTCCAACCCAGCCACGCAACAAGAGGACATTGACTTCCTATTGGAAGAGATTGTTCGTCTGGGAAGTGACTTATGATGTATGAACTTGTGACAGAGATGGAAATCAACTCTGGAAAAATGAGCAGACTTGAGTGCTCAAAATGAATAAGGATGGATGCATTATTTCTTCTGCCAATAGTGTAATAGCAATAGTCCAGGAGGCTCATTTGTTTGAGCAACATAGGCTACCTGAAGTATATATGATCTTAGCAACATTTTGATGTATTTAACTAAGAATGCGATTGTGGAAAATCTCTTTAAAAAGTGAAAACATCCTCTGGGTGGGATCTGATGACATATAGTTTCTATAGGCCGGTATTGCTCTGTTTGGTATGAAAAGGCTATAAAATAAAGGTGTGTACTACACTGGTTGCCACAGCCATCAATCTTTAAAGTCTCTTTATTTGCTTTTCCTATTAACAATGCATGATATGTAACACCTATCGCCTATTATTGAATTTCGATAAAGTAATAGAATTATGCCCACACTATGAATAACTAATGTTGCTTTATACTCGAGGTCTACTATGGGCAGCACCTAACTGTGATATACTACATGATGAACTATGATGTACTACATTGAGGACATCGCCTCTTAAGGAATACTCCAACATTTTGGGCAAAATACCCTTTTTCCGACTTACCCAGATTGAGACAAGGTGTCTGATGCCCTTTTCAGGTAGCATTTCATGTTAGCTTAGCATAAAGACTTGAAGTCTACAGGAGTCATTAGCCTAGCTCCATCAAAGTGAAAGAAATAAACCTTACAGCAACTCTGAACCTGTCTTATTTACACAGTGTATCATGCATATTTGAATTACACATCTTTGAATTTAAAAAAAAAATGAGACGTTTAAGTGATGGTAGGAGCTATAACTGCTTAAGGTATGTTTTCAGTGGTTATAGTTCCTACCATCTAACTTCTCCTAAAACGACTCTAGTTTAAAAAAAAAAAATCCAAGATGTGCTAACATGAAATGCTACCCATAAGAACCGAACCAGTGGACATACAGAGGTGAAAATGGCATCGAACATCTTGTCTCAGTCTGGGTAGGCTGGAAAAGGGGTATTTTGCCCAAAATGTTGGAGTATTCCTTTAACCCTTGTACAGGGAGGTCAGTCTAATTTAGTGTATGATGATTTGTGAGGAGAGTTCTGAAAATTACTACTTCCAAATCTACTCTAGTGACTGTGCTCAACATCAAAGACCTTAATAATTACAATCTCACCTTCTTGAGTGTCCTTGATGCTGTTGTTCCCTTTAAGAACAGATTATTAAGAAAACTCTCCCTGTTGAAAAACCGAATGGAGAGGAAAGCCAACGAACTGCAAGTGCCCTACAATGTAACAGACTTCATTCTTAAGTATCTCAAAGGATGCAAGAGTGGATTATTACTCTCATCAATGACGTCTCAGTATTCCAAGGTCCCTTTCAAAGTTACTGAGTGCCTTATGTGAATAGTGTTCAAAGTTCTTCACCAAACAATACACAATGAAAGATTCCAGATTCTACCTTGACAGGAACCTGTCTGTTGCTGGCTGCTGTATTGTATTTTATTAACAAATTTTAAGCCAATTTGTCCATTTTGGAGAAACAGTGTCCAACATGAAGCCCCTCACCTGTGCCACAGAGGTTGTCCTGACAAAGTATTTTGAAGAGGCATTTGAATCAGTGATGGCATTTTATCTACTATCAGAAGCTCTCTGCCCACTGGTGTTTTCTTTCTAGTTCCCTCTCCCATCTGATTTGGATGGCAGTACTGTACTGTTATCACCCCATTCCATTATGTTAGCAGGACATTCATAAAAGTTATGAATGGATTTATGAAATTTTGCAGAAAGGTTGGTCATGGACATGATTAACTTTTGGTGATTATCCAACATGGAACTGGCATATATTGATAATTGCATAGTTTTGGCTGAGGTATACACTCCACTTAGTGCTTTCTGCAGTGCTTTTAAACGTGGTGGTTCAAGTACCTCTCAAGCAACTTCAAATCCTTGTTGCCAGCAATGGCCCTTTTTATCCAAGGTTTAAGAAAAGCTTTCATCTGATCCATTATGGCTTCAAGTCTGTGTGAAGGGGGGCATTTTCCAGAGGGTTACTGACCCAAAACACACACACACACACACACACACACACACACACACACACACACACACACACACACACAGAGATACAGCTTTGAGCCAGAAACTGCACCCTGAAGTGACTATTCTTTATGCCATAAAAGACTATACTTTTACAAAGATTGCTGTTTTTAGCTTTTAGTATGTGATACAATGCCAAATTGCATTTCTTGCAATCTGTTGTAACTGTACATATGACTCTCAGGAGATACAGTTAGCTCTACAACCTCTTGTTTATCTCATCTGTTTATGCTATAAATAATGCAATAGCACTATCTAGTGGCCAATTAAAATCAGGGCTGATGGGATTCACACAAAATTAAGTATGATCTATAAAACTCAGAAAACACACAAATCATTCAAATGGTGTCTTACCTTATCACAAACATCTTTATTTATCAAGTTACATGAAAAACAAATTAACAAAATGTACTGCACATCCTACAGTAGGCTACTTGTTAATGGTAGGCTTATTATTAAAGGAACACACCAAGTTTTTGGTAGATTGTCCCAAAGATAAAGCTTAAAAACTGAGAACATCATACATACAGAGAAAATCCCTCTGCACACTGCGTTGAGTGACAGTAGCTTCCATGCCAACATTTTATGTTACAATGCGTGCAGACTCAACGCTAATACATTCACTGTTGAGAGATACAGTAGTGGGCTTAATGCAGACAACTAAGCATATGCTGAACTGAGTGATAGGAAGGCGCATGCTAAAAATGTACCCTACATCACTTTGAGGGTTAAGTTACAGTACGCTCTATGCTAGCAACTCCATATGATTAAGAAAATTCCTCAGTCACTAATGCAATAGAGTAGGAAGATGCATAATTGCTGGTGTTTCAGAAAAATCCAACGAGTCTCTTTCCTATGTCAATACTTTATAGCGGCAGAGGTAGATGGTGAGATCACAGCCCATCAACCACAAGTGATCATGGTAAATGGCTTGGATGAACACGTCAGGCTGTGCAAAACGATGCATATCAGAAAGAAAATTCCTAGGCCCAAAATGATCACTGTACAAACTCTGGTCCACATCTTTGTGGACCTTTTCTCCTCTTCATCTTCCATTTCGTCACACCCCTCCTCTCTCCTCCTGTCTTTGCACACCTCTGTCTCTCCATCCATCAACCCCCCCACACCCTGTACAGCCCACATCCTTGAGTCTCTGTCCAGAGGCAGAGAAAGCAGGTTGGCTAATGTTGCACTTTCTCTTACTGGGCCTCTATGATGGTTTCCATCTAAACTGATGGACGCCGGCACCATGTGTTTGGAGCTACTACTGTGTACCAGTCTTATGAATATAGGTGTGAACTCAGGGATTAATAGCGGCACTGTTGCCATTGGAACAACAGCAGCCAATTTGTCCTCATCATCAGGGAGACTATTAACAGACATGCCATTGGCAAGTGCAGTGATGCACCGGCACCAGGGGCAGAGGATAATTTTCTGTTTTGTTACAGTAGCGTCTGGGCCTACCCAAATCTCATTCAGACTAGGCCGCCCCTCAGTTGGGTTGGACATATTGCTCTGGCCTGTTCTTGGCATGCTGAAGTCCCCTGATATGCCAGCTTGATCAATGCTAAACTCGTTTCGATTGAATGCTTCTCTTTCGTTTGTTAAGATTTGGACCTCTGTCCTGGTCATCTCAGCTGCCCCCCTTCTCTCCACATTATCCATATTCACCTCCACAGAGTTATTTTTGACTTCTCTCCATTGGCAGTCAATCTCAGTCAGTCTCATATCTCCAAGTTCATTGTCCAAGCTGTTACTTCCGGAAGTCTCACTCTGTTCCATGTTAGGTCGGTTCATCCGGTCCCTGTTCATATAATCATGGCTGAAAGTGACCAGATGACTCAGGCAGACAGAGCAGCAAGTATGCTGGCAGGCCAGTCTCTTGGCCCTTCGCCTCCAGCTGTACTCACTCAGACAGATCTGACATTCCAGGTCACTGTTATTCCCCTCCATGGACATTTATATCACTTTATCTGTATGTGTAGTTCCTCCTGCAGTTTGTTGGCTCTTTATGTAGCCAAGTTCAGTTGTGCTATCTCTCAGTGATGGGGAGAGGATATCTCCAGTGTAGACTTTTATCACCTATCTCCTATCAGCTACATATAAAACTACTACAGTTGTTGTTGTTGTTGTTGTTGTTGTTTCTTTATTGATAGGTTGCTAACAAGCCAGAAAGGTAATTAGCACAGAAAATACTGTCATAGCAACAAGCTGTTACAACTAATGTTAGCTAGTTAACTCACTTTAACTAGTCACAACTAACGTTAGCTTCTACTTGTTATGTCAGGTAGTGTGCAAATACTACAATACATGTATGGTTAGCTGACCAGGTACTGTGCCAAAAAAAGCAAAGAAATTAACCATGTCTATTCAATTCTGTTGAGATGGCCAAGTTTTAAATGAAGAAGGCAATCAACTGTTCACAGCCACTGCTAGCCCAGACTTGTAAGCATCCAATATGGCCAATAGAGAGTATGTTCTGTCAGCTGAAAACTATTGTAGCTTGGTTTCCCCACTCAGAAGTTCCTGGCAGGAGCTGTTCAGAGATTAACTGATTGCCTGGGATCAATTTAGAGTGATGTCTTCCTTTTCATTCCTTTTCAAATTGATGATGTTGAGCTAATGATTGGATTATAATCCATTCAAGGCTTTGATGACCCTGCAAGAGAAGAGATGGCTGTTAGTTATGACCAAGTGGAAGTGATAGCTTAATCGCAGGTTCATTTTCTGGTCTGTAAACATTGTCGGTGACCTACATGTAGTATTGAATTTCCAACACTCTTTCCAGGAGTGTCACACAGCAATGTGAGATGAAGACCAGGCATCTGGATCACTGTGGTGAAATCTTTGGTCAGTTCTTTCTACAACACAAGTGCAGTATGTTTCACCCTATTTAGCCACTGTTTAATGTTTTATTGAACTGACAATTTTTCACTCTCAAGTTGACTGACTGAAGTTCTGATATGAAGACAAAATTCAACAGCTAGACAGTTTCAAATGTCTTAGACTGCTGCAGTAACAAGACATCCAGAAGTTCAATGCTGAAGTGGTCATATTTTTCTTTTTATTGAGTTATTTATTTAATGAAAGCTCTTCTGGTTTATAAGAATTGCACCTACAATTTACTGTCCACCTTTGCTGTTGTGAAAGTGACTGGAGGTTGTGCATGATAAAAATAGATGTAAATGTTTTAGAGCCATAAAGTTATCATTATTATCAAAGGTCCTGGTTTTCTTTTAAATGATTATTCAATTTGTAACTATAAAATTCTTAACACACACAAAAAAAAGGAAAACTGTTATACCTGTAGGCATATCTGTAAAGTGCAATGGCAAGGTAAGTTGGAAATATGGCAAGTTTTTTCCTGTTCTTGAGAACCAACCAAACCAGTTTGTCAGACATCTGCACTGATTCCTGTCAAGGTGCTAGTTGTTTTGCTGCCTGTGCTGCAGACAGGAATAATCTGCGATATTCAGTGCTTTCTACTTTAAGATGCTGGTGTGATTGATCAGTTGAACAAGTTGATTTTGGCAAACTGGCAAGACATCCAGAGCTCAGAATTGGTGTAAGCAGGTTTGACAAGTTGTAATCACCTAGCAAGTTGTATTTTCAAATTAAGTGCATCCTTACAAACGTGCATGCTTGTATTCAGAGAATAGGTATAATTGAAACAGCTCTGAGAATATATTTCTGTGACTACAAATTGCAAAACACAGAAGTCTGATTTACCTTCATAACTGTCAGAATATGCCTCTAATAATCTCTGCTGTTTAAGGCAATCAAATGAAACAGCCTGAGTTCAGGCAACTGAATGTGAACCATGGAAAGAGTAAGAACAAAGTCTTTGGAGTTCACCCAGGCTGCTTAGCATAATACTGAACTAGGCATAGTCTGAAATTGGTGTTTTACCAAAGATCTAGTTAACATGCACATTATTCTGTTGACTTGAATTCAGTTTAACGCTGCCAATGATACCTGATGTTCACCAAAAGAAGCAAATAATACACTCTTAGTGGTTTCAATACATAAAGCAGGCAATCGCAGTTCCAGTCAGTGAATACAATCTAGCACTCTTACCGTCCTTGATGGCAGTGTCCTCTGGCTGTCAACAAAACCCTCTAAAGCTTTACTTTAACTAGGAGTTGGAGGAAGTCCAGAGGCAGAGACAGTGAACAGGTTTTGTCCCAGCCTGCCTGCTCTGCCTCGCCTTAAATAATAAGCACTTGTGGGAGTTTCCATTCCAAAGGTGCAGCAAGTATGATAGGCTCTAATTGGCCAAATCTATTTTTGTTTGCCATTTCTTGCATCAGCAAAAAACACCAGAGTGCAGAAGTAAACAATACTCAACTTTTTGAAGACATCAATGCAGATTTTTTTAAACAAATCTAAGGACTCAGAAAAGCTGCTTAATACTACAAGAGCAACCCAACAATATTACCCAAAGCTTTGAGGCCACAAATGATCACACGTTCACAAGAGATTTATTGAAAATAGTATTTATTACATTTTAATTTAATTTAAAGTTCATCCATTAAAACCATCTTGTATGCAGAGTTTAGTCATTGCTCAGTATCTTGGGTTCCTTCCATTTCCACCTGTAAGAAAACCACATACTGGATTAAAATCTGTTTGAAGCCTGGAGAAAAGCTTGAAAACAAACTTATCTCTGAGTGTCATTTGCTGATAATCAAATTATGTGGTCTATTCTTGAAACAAGCAGGAAAAGCTGCTATTTCAAAGTACATGTCAATGAATTTACAACAGGCTGTTAACTGCTGACCGCTTCCGCAACTGATTGTGTGTTTGTGTTTAACCCTCTACTCTTCACTCCCTATGCAGTTATTATAAATTAGAATGCATCACTATGAGGAATGTATCTCAATTACAGCCTCTTATTCAGTAGCTAAAGCTGAAGTTTTAGAGAAACCTAAATCAGTTTAGAAACCAATAAAAACACTAACACAAATTTCACTGCCAGTGTGGAGCATACCATATTTTGACCTCATTCTGTTAAAGTGTTATGAATCATTAACTGAGATTGGTAATCTAAATTGTGTTTAGTTTATAATTCTATGAGGGTCACGGTTACAACTGATTTATAGCTAAGCTCATGTGATCATTTTTTTTCTTGCTTGCCCAAGTCCAATGTATGAAATGTTTTGTTTATGAAGAAGAAGCCACAAATCAGTTCTGGTTTTGGTATTAATCCAAGAAGCGATCTTCAATGTTTTTTCAATTTTTTTTTTTTTTTTTACTGTGAGTAACTTCAATAATACAGTATTCTAAGCTACTGCACTGAAAATGCCAACTAAATTGGGCATAGTATGAGCTTTCACATTCACTGTTCAGTTCATGTAGTTAAAATAAAGCAAACTGATCATGAGCAAGTATTTTGTCCAGCAGTCGTATTCCACAGGAAAAAGACTAATCAGTGCTCACGTGTTTGTTAACTCAGTACTTTGGAGTGCCACACATCATCTCAGAGGCCCCAGAATAAAATTGATCAGTGGTATGTGAGTGTGCTGAGTAGCTAAAGAGAACTCTGGTTTTTCACAGCTTGAGTTCAAAGGACAGTAATATAGAGGCTGCAGAAATCCATGTGTGTACATCAACAGAAATCCAAACTTAACTAGGCATTGGCCCAATTACAGCTTTTAACATAGGTTTTCCTGATTTATCTTTGACTCAATGGTTTTGGAAAATCTGATTAGTTTTCATTGTGACATACATTTACATGTGCAATAATAACCCAGGCCCCTTAAGTCTATACTCTAATGAAAATGTCACAAAATGCCTTCACCTGATAGTCTTAATCAGAGTGATAGTCTTAATCAGAGTAAGGTCATATGAGTAAGCTAACACAACTTGATTCCTGCTCAATATTTTGATTTATTGGGGCAGGTAAATGTCATAGTTGGATTTGTTTTGGTATTTTCAAAGTGCACATTAGTCACCAGGCGCAGTAACCTGAAGAGTTGAAGCAAACAACATGAGCGATTATTAAATGAATCCATTTAAAGGGTTTATTGGAGAAATTTCTTTACATAAAACCATGTAAATGTTATAACCACATGTAAATGTTATAACCAAACTATTGCCTTAAGCTGATCACTCTGAGCTGTTGGGGTATTAGTGTGCATGTGCAGTGAATACATTCTATTCCCATCCTGCACTCCAGGTAAAACTAACCAAATTATCCAACTGAATCACTTGCAGAATTAACTGCACTGAGACCAGAGGATCAAAAACTTTTTCTATCTAACTGCTGTAATTTTTAGAATACAATTAACAGACAATGCCTGCCATAGAGACAGACTTAACTTTAAAGGCTCACCTTTTGTTTTCCCAGGTTTGCCATAATATCCACTGTAGGCCTCCTCCTGGCCGTTATACTGCAGGAACAATTTGTTGGATGGGTTGTTCTGAGTCTGTTGTCTGTCTAAAAGAGGAAAATATGGCTTGTATAAGTTTGTCAAAGCTCATAATGGTGCTATGAAGACAATGAAATACATTTCATTAGTGCATTTTCATAAAAAATGCTCTGCTTCCTCCAACAATCAAATGACATGCACACCAGGTGATTTGAATACTGTCAACCTGTCCATGGTGTTTCCCTGCCTTCAGTCCAGTGCATGCTGAGATAAACCCCTCATGACCCTTAATAAAATACATATATACACACACAGACATTATAAAGCCTTTAACTTCACAAAACACACACACACACACACACACACACACACATCAGTTCAGCATGACATTAATGCTTCAAAGAAAATACATCCACTGCTGCTTCATTTATGGAATTTTAGGCCTTTGTCAAGTTTGGTTCACAAAAACCCGTTACTCCTTAAGGCCCAGTTTGAGTTCAGACAAGAGTTCTCAGGTTTTAGAGATAGCAAAATTTCAAGCCCTTTTCAAGTGAGGTTGTACTGTAGTACTTTCTGTAGAGATGGAGTTACTTGAAATGTGAAAAGGTAATCAAACAGACAAGTATATAAAACTATTCATAAAATCATAATTGTATGGATTTGAAACATGCAACATCTTTAGTTTGCTTTTAAGTAATTCTTAAGGTGAGGATTTATTTTACATAGCATTTTAAGTTGAATAATGTATTATTAACATTAAATGTCAGTTTCATAAGATCTATTATCTTCCCATTGTGTAAAATTTATATCATTTTATGTATGATTTGGTACTGGATAATGGAGGGATCATATTACACTACAGACATGTTTGTGTGATGCAGTAGACTACACCTTGCAGCCTGTTCTTCCACTGTCCGTGCTTCTTTTGGTTTTTATGCATGTGTCCATTCTCGCTGGCTTCTTCAGCGCCCTTGGCCTTGTTGGCTTTCTTCCAGTCTGTATGACACAATCAGTCTTAAGATTTTCTTAAAAGAATATTCCGTTTTGGGCAAAATACCCATTTTCGACTTACCTAGACCAAGAAAAGATGTTCGATACCATTTTCACCTCTGTACGTCCACTGGTTTGGTTCTTACATGTAGCATTTCGTGCTAGCTTAGCATAAAGACTTGAAGTCTACAGGAGTCATTAGCCTAGCTCTATCAAAAAGAGAAAAAATAAACCTCACAGCAATTCTTAAGCTGTCTTCTTTACACAATGTATCGTGTTACACTGTAATGAAATGCACATCTTATAAATTTAAAAAAGGAGAAGTTAGATGATAGGAGCTATAACCGATGAACACGTTCAGCAGTTATAGGTCCTACCATCTATAGTTCCTACTATCAACTTCTCCTAAAATTACTTTTTTTTAATTCCAAGACATATTTCAAATACACAATACATTGTGTAAATAAGACAGCTGTAAGATTTATTTTTTACCAGGAAATGCTACCCAATGGAACCAAACCAGTAGACATACAGAGTAGAAAATGGTATCAAATATCTTGTCTCAGTCTGGGTAAGTGGGAAAAGGGTATTTTCTGCCCAAAACAGAGTATTATTTTAAATGTAGTAATAAATTGCTGACGTTTCATATTGTTGAGTAAATGTTCCATCTTACCTGAATGTTTATAGGGGCTCTTTCTGTTTATCCCTGTCTTACTCTTGCAGAGACAAATTACCTCCTGTATTTCAGAACATTGGACGCCACAGTCCACTAAGTCTCCCTTCGATGGAGACAGTTTCTGGTCAACCATCTTGACACCCAGATGCTCAATTCTTGGCTGACTGAGTTCCTCATGCCCACGTACTGCAGCTTCCTGCTCCATTTTAACTTCCTTGTTATGAAGATTCAATTGGCCAATGGATGGGCCTTTCTCCCCTGCCAAGGGTTTTGAGAGAGAGATTTCTTCTAGCTCAGGAGAGCAGGGACTTAGCTCCTGCTGCTCAATTACGTTAAGAGATTTCTGGTTTGGGCTTTGATCAGCCCCAGGTTCAGAAGACCTGCTTTTATCAACATCCTTCTCTGTAGATGAACCCATTACAATCTGCAGGAGAGGTGGGGACTTTGGGGAATCCCTAACTGAAGACACCATGCTCAAGCCTTGCTCCAGTTGTCCCTCCATTTTAGAGGGGTGAATTTTACACTGCATTTCTGGCTTCTTCTCAGGGGTTCGCTTCTCCGCCGTGGTACTGAAAACATCATCAATATTTTGCTGAGAAGTCATGGGGAACCTGTTATGGCAATTCACTTTACACTGGTCACCAAGCCAGCCAGCTGAGGACACAACGACTGGGAGATAGTCAGAGGACAAGGAAAACCTACGGCTGCACCTTCTCTCCTTCTTAGGAATTTCAATTACGCTGTCGTTTTGGGTTGACAGGTCGTCATTTTCGCCATTCTCTGCAATCTCTTCGATGATTACATCAGGCTCTGAGACGCCATTCTGTATCAGCCACTCCTGAGAGGGGATGTAGGGAGCTAATGACTCCACAGACCAGACAGACTCATTCATTTTTCTCTTGATCTGAACATAACTGAAAGACATTTGATGGGGAATGATCTCTGAAGACGTTTCAAGTGGAATAGACTCATTGCCATTTTCTTGCTCATGACCAGCGTCAGGGACTTTCTGGGATTCATTCAGGGAATCTAGAAGTTCATGGTTAACCACCCATACTTTGGAGGGCATGCAAGTCCTGATGGCACCAACCGGCCCCATAGATTCATTTTCTTTTCTGGATGCTGACAGCACCTCTTGGAGGGTAAAAGGCAGTCTGAGTATCTTGTGAAGGGTCTCACTTTCCTTGAAACTGAAATTTTCTTCAGTGTCAATATCTTTGGTATCATTACTGTTAACCACCACCTGACTGTTCTTTTGCTCAATCAAATTGAGCTTAGCTGTCTTCGCATGCTCTGCCTCAGTGTCTTCAGAGTGGGGCGGCTGATCTTTCGTCTGAGGCAACATCTTGTCTGCCATTTTCAGCATTGCCACCGGTGGCGTATTGCCTCCCCAGCTCATCAGAATATCAGGGAAAGAGACTCGTCTCTCCTTGGAGACAACATCGTCCTCTCGGTCAGAAGAGCTACATACAGGAACCATACTATCCGTAGAACATACTGACCACATTTCGCAATGGCCAACACCCCCTTGAGTACAAGGGGCTCCATTCTCTTGACCAATGCTACCTTTATACCTCTTCTGTGGTTCTAAAGGCGTCCTGATGCGTGACTGGATTTTCTCAGGCGCTGTAGGTGAGGCTTTGAAACCATCTTGGGCTGTGCCTCTAACTAGATCATTCCTACTGACGAGGAAGTCTTGTTTAGCATTGCTGCTGGGTACAGAGTAGTTCTCCACCTCTGTATGGCCCCGTTTTCCTGTGCTGGAGCTTGGAGAGGAAGGAGAGGTGGAGTGGGTTCCATGCCCAGACTCTGAACTAGCCACTGGGCTTCTCTCGCCATAACCACCTATGGTTCTGGTCAGTGCTGGTTCAGTTTGGACTTCCGTGTTCACAGTCTCTCTGGCAACAGGAACATTGTACTGAGGGCGGAACCTACGGTTCGGGTTTTGGCTCTGGTAGGGTGCATTGGCAGTTGGAGCCTGAGGATGGAGCAAGCGTCTGTAATCGACTGGTTGAATGTGAGGGTGGGGGAGAATGTAGCCTGGAGCCTCCATGTAAGGGTTGGGGGGGAATGGGGGTATGACCACACTGTAGCCTTAGAAATGAGAAAAAAAGTACATTGGTCAAATTCAGAAAATAATAACTAACAGGACATTACACTGAATGACAAGAGAAGATGTAGGAAACCACATCTTCTATTCTTCAAGTAGTAAAAATTCAGGTTGACCATTGGTGTGCTGGTTGAAAAGCAGCCGGCATTTATTGTAGTCAAGGCAAAATAGCCTCAATAAGTCAGTCCATAAACTGAGATTTATACTATTTTATTCCAGTCAGACCTTAATGCAAACGAATAAAAGCTGTACAACTTTCAAACCCCCTTTACAACCTACTTCACTTTTTTGCACACATTTATTACAATGTGTGCAATAATGTCCTGAATAAA
>OMKZ01039901.1:3901-44696 GCA_900302535.1 Neoniphon sammara | reverse complement strand
CCTCCTAAGCCCCATCATTCAGGCTCCCATCAGCAGCGCCCCCCTCCCTATTCTCACGCACACACATACACACACACACAAAACAATACATCTACTTCAATCTGTACATTCTTTTTCTACCAAAAATATGTTTTAGCTTCATTACCTTAGACAACTACGTTGCTTTCCGTCTCCTACAAGCGAGGCATCCTGTGCCATCCTACTCCTACTTTTACTCCCTCCCTCCCCTTCTCAGGCTCTAGCCTCCCCCTCATCATCCCATTTCAAGACCCCATTCTGGGAGTCATGGGCCCCGTTGCCTTGGACGGCGGGCCTGCCTTAAAATACACATCCTGAGCATGGATTTGTTTCTCAGCAGCTTATGGGAGACATTTCCTGATCGCATTATGTCACATCATTAATTGAGAGGCCATCAAAACTGATCCGTTAAAACACAAGGTACTTTGTTGAAAGCTTGGAAATCTCAAAAAAAAAAAAGAAAAAAGAATAAAGAAAAGAATGACAGCTCTTCTCTGAAGGGCACTAAGAAGGTACTGGTTTGTCTCCTGTGTCAATTCAGTAAATAATACTTTTTGGCACCATGTTAACATTTGTAGCTAGGTCTGTTAGTGTACTTTTCTGCACACGCAAGAGCCAAGGGTAAGAGCGTAAACTTAGAAATGAGGATATTCAATATCAGTCAAAATAGATGATGTATATCAGGCTCATGCTCATCACTGAATATATTTAACCACAATATTAGTTACTAATGCCCGCCTACAAAATATAGAATCCTGTCTGAATTTCAGTTTCATGAAATAAAAACAAAAGCAAATGGCTTCATCTTAGTTTTTGATCAAGTATCTGACTGAAGAGAATCATCTCATTTATGACGGAGCTCATTTGGTCTCTGGAGGTACTCATAACAAGGACAGGTGGCAAAGTGTGGAAGAGAGGGGGAATTCAAGATTTCTTAAGCTATCTCAGACAGTAATATATATGTTAACCTGCATATCAGTGAAGGCCACGATGCCATGTGACATTCCACTTGAGGGTCTAGATGGGGTAATGCACACACCCCTTCGTTACACTAGCCGGCCATGGAATGTGAATTCCTATATTCCTATCCGGAAACTAACTGAAGCAGATTTAGGCTTTTGCTGAAAGGGCAGCAAAAGTTCATACAGCAAGAGATGCTGTACTATATACCCGTCAACATGTAAGAAACTTAAATCTGGACTGCTTCATTTCACTGGTTTTCAGTGTCTGGGGTGTTAAGTAGTCAAACTGCCAAATGTCATCAATGAAATGTGTGACCAGAAAAAGGCTCTTTGTGCATGCATACAAGTATAAAAAATACTGCTTCAAATTCTTGCCTACTTCTTGGCTCACCTTGAGAAATAATAATGTGCAATTCTTCATTGTTCCTAATGCGGACAGCTATGATTTTAATTGAGAAAGTGATACTATAGATGGTTCATGTACCTAAACTTTTTTCTGGTTATTCTAGGATAACTGGACTTTAGTGCAAGTAAAGACATGTCAACATGTCAACGTGGAACTAGCACACACGTCAATCCCCTCACTATACAGGCCTTACCATGACTGGAATGTAGTTAAGTTGTAAACGAAAGATCTACAGAGCAAACAAGGGCTTTTATTCACACGTCCTTTGACATTTGCAGTGCCCCTGTTCCCTTTTTTTCTCACGGGGTCAAATCGCAGCACTGTAGTTCGCTCTCTCCCGGCTCTCTTCAACACCCTGTCACCCACCAGTTAACCTTGTATTTCAAACCCTATAGGGGGCCACATTAACAGACTTCTCCATCTGTTACTACGTCCTGCTGTGTCATTGTATGTTGCTGCAACATATAGTGGGAGGCAAGGTACATACTTCAAAGCCATAATAACTGCATCAAATCTACAGTGACACTGAACATGATGAATTTGTTCATGCAGTCGATAATGTTATGGTCATTCCCATGTCTTACTTGGTTTGGTTATTTGTTATTCTATCTTAAGCGGAAATGAGCGTAGGGCTCAGTAGACTGAATAGGAATATCAAGTATGGTATTCTCACATGCATTATGCCCATGCTGAGGACAGCTGCTGTCATTCATGGTATGCCTCTGTCGCTGCATACCAAGGAGCTGTGAAGACCTAGAGCAATCTGCCTGCTGCAGACAACAGATGGCAATCAAAGACATACAAGCCCAATGAAATTTTAATCCCAAATTTACTTTGAGACCACAGCCAACAATGTGTGTTTTTGGCTGTGGAAGGATTTCTGTGAAAAACACAATGATTTCTTCTTAGTCTAACAATAATTTCTGACAATAAAGCATGCCAGACAGACACCTGTATAGGCTAGTTATATCATATAGTCAATATGCTGCATGGGTTTGTGTCTGGCCCATGTTTGCTGTTCTGTTTCTCGCTGCAATTTCTACCTAGGCATACTCTCCTTTTTTGATATAAGACATCTAGTTCTATGGTCCAAAATTTGCCAGCTCGGAGACCAGGATCTCTAGTCTGCGACTAAAGCGAAACAATTTCAACTACAGAACATGAAATATTGAAAATATTTTCCATGGGTGCAGCAAAAATGGAAGAAGAGCAACATCATTGGATAATGAGAACATATTAGTAAAATGTTGCCAACAGGACCTGAGCTTTTCTCATTAGGAGTGCTAAAATAGCATGGTTAAGAAGCCAAATTAGTCGATAACTAGCAATATAAAACAACTCTGGAAGCTAGAAATTTAACTGTTTTGGTGTAAACATGTACAATTTTAGGACATGTTTTTTTTGTCTCATGAGGTAGAATGACATTCCTGTAACTTGGTACTCTTAACACAGCCAAATTCAACTATTCAAAGAGATTTCTTGCACGTCATACTGACCCATTTGGCCCTGTGCACTCACAGTACAGAAACTGGAGTAGACTAGATGTGGATGTGACATGGAGAATATTCCATCCAGCTTGTGAGAGACCAGGGGGAGCTATTATCATATTCATTACACCAATCAAGTCCTTCGAAGGGCACTGCAGTCTGGAAAGGGGCTGTTTTTGTATTACAAGTGCAGTGAACTTGAACCAACCAAACATATGACGATATGGTGGCCTGATGTGACCACCGTACAGAGTAAGTTATCAGAGACAGTTATTTCAGTATCACTCAGATGGCATGTGATATACTGTGATATTCTCATGGGATCAGTCAAAACCAGGGGTAGATAAAAACTGCAACAAATTACCTGAGACAGTAAATTTTGAGGAAAAAAAAATTACCTTATCTTTAACCTTACTTCACCCTTTGACTACTCTGGAAAATATGGAGGACTAGCCAAGTAGTCACATGGGTTTACTTGGTGAAAGAAACTCAAAACCAACACCTTCTGCGTCCAAGAACATGTGATGGGAAATACACACACACACACACACACACACACACACAAGTAGCGAAAGACCACTACTACATCTTCACAAATGAATGCATTTAGCACCTATCATACAGTGTTGATTCAAATAAGATTTTCAGTGGAGAATACAGTACAGAGACGATTCGCCCTGAATAATCAGAAAAACATGTAAGACAAATCAAATACAATTTGCAAAGGCCAAAGGAATGTAAGAACACCACCTGATGATCCCCGTCTATCCTGAAATCTGTGTGGGGCCTATTGTTAGGGCTCCACTGTAGGGACCCATCCTGTTACTTAACAGTTGGTTTACTGTTGACAGGATCTAATATGAACAGAGGGCTAACACTAATTTCCATGTCTTCCAGTGTGTACAAGGATCCACTTCGCCTGGGGCCTGACTGTCTCCGTAGTCCCACACTTCTGATATGGGCAACATGGATTAGCAGCAGAGAAATGGTGGGGTATGAGCATCCACAGCATCACAATATCTTGCCCATCTGCCATGAAGACAGTGGCTAAAAATAAAATCTTTCCCCCATGGGGGGAGGCATGGTGGGGGATTGAGAAGGTTGAAAGAGTCGGCGCTGGCCAAAGGATCATTTGCAACCGACATGTGCCTCAGATGAGACATTCACCTGGCAGGTGAAGGACGTGGACTCCTTGTGATGCTCATGTGCAGTCTCTCCAATCACAGGCCGCACTGTGCCGCAACACTAGCACAGCACACATGTCCTGTTACTCTGCATACACACACCTAAAAATGTGCACACCAACACGCAAACACAAACACACATACCCTCCACACATTTGAAAACACTGCTCAGAAGCCATAAATCTACCAATCCCAAATTTGACCTAAGCTCAATTACATGTCTATGTTTATTATTAGAAAAAAGCTGGTCATATTGAAATGTGCTACTGCCTTTCATTTCTTTGGCATTGTCTGTGATCAACTAATTACTTTGTGTGCACATACAACAGAAAATGTACAAGGTTATGCAATAACACTATAAAAATGAATCATGTCTTCTAAATAACAAGTGCTTTTTTATGAGGCAATAGTCAAATAATTAATAACTCCATGAGTTAACTAAGTTAACTGAGAAGCCAAGTAACTTTCGCTGCTGTCAACTGAGAAAGGGAGGAAAACCCAACTATTACTCAAAATCATTTTCTATTTCCCCCCCGCCAGCTCAAAGCTCTGATGATGCAAAATTAGGCCATGTCAACACAGAAATGGAAGCATGAAAAGAAAATGGGTAAAGTTTTCGACCAAGGACGACAATAGCGCAAATAGCACAAAAAAGGTAAACAATCGAGCAAAGCTACTCCAAACTTGTATGTTAGACCCGTTTCAACTTAACAGGACACTTTCATCTTCTCAGATATATACACGGCTCATCTTTACACTCCACAACTCATGCAAGACAAAGGAGTTCAGGTGGCAGTTTACCTTGTACTGTAAAATTTATATTTCCACAGAATTCAAGAAACTCCTGGAAAAAATCAAGTCTTCCGTCTAGCCTTTTCCTGAGGACGTAATTCTCCCCTTCTGGCAGCCAGCGCGGGGCTGCAGGACAGCTGTTGCTGACGCAGTGGTGTCTTGAGTGAAACCTGAGAGTTGCTCCAGGTAGGATCAACGCGTCCAAACCCTCTGACACTTCAGCTGCGAAACAGGTTCTCACACCTGGGCTGCTCGGTCCTCTGTGCATTTCCGCTTTTCTTTATTACAACTCAGCACCCAAACGGAATAAAGCTGTTTCGCAAGGGATGACAGTTCTCTGGTCACAAATTATTCTCTGAAACGCCGACTGCGACGCAGATGAAAAGTGGGATAGTGCCTGTTGCTAACCTCGACGCAATTTATTAACCGGTGTGTGTTTCTGTTCACTTGCATTTGCATGAAAATGTTTCAGTGTAAGGACTAATGAGAGACTGTAAGGGGGGTCGATTTCATATCTGCAAATGTTTCAATTTTATACGTCAACATCTGAATGTATGAATTAGATTTGCAAAACTACACCAAGCAACTTTTGTTTGCATATTAAAATTTGCGCATGTGAAAAATGGACTTACAGATACTTCATTGCGTACACTTGATGATCTGTACTTCGCCGTAATTTTGGTTTTAGAGTGCATGCTTGCCTCTTGTTCTTATTACAAGCCAGATTCTCATTACAAGAATTCGGCGGCTTGTGCATTGGAAAATTTAATTGAAATGGGAGGAAGGCTGACAACCGATGCTGATTCTATCACCTCTTTTGAGAAATTCTACATTCAGTTTTTTCCATTGACTAAAACAAAAACTAATGTCTCTTGAACAATTACATACATGAGTTGTACCAGAACAGAGTCTATGTAATTAGCTTCAGCATAATAAAGTTTATTTCAATAATAACTGTAACATAGGCCTCAAATTACTCTTAGCAGCGGTACTTACAATTAATAAAGTAATTGTTTTGTACGGAAGCTGAATCCTTATCAAGCTAAATTAAATGTATTTTCTGATAAATTTATAAAGATGGAGCAGACAGTCCCTGAGCTGCGAATACAACCACAGGGGGGCAGCTTAACAACTTTCAGGGCCCATTCACTGATGTAGCACAGGTGAGGTGGATGTTCAGAGATGAGGTGATGACCATAGAAATGAAATTAAGTTGTATTTCTATGGTGGTGGCATCCTATATCTTTGGTGATGACCATTTTTTTCTTACCTTTACAACCTCTCAAATTTAAAACCAGTAAAACTCATTTAGCCTACTCTACATTTTATCAGGGACTCTCTGGTAGTCTCTAGCCCCCATTTTGAGCTCAGCATCAGAGAGCAAGAAGAAAGGCCACTCATTTGGCCTAAGTGTCCTCTCTGTAAGCTAGTGCAGTGTATGATATTGCTGGATTTGAAAGATGAAAGGGATCCCTGCTCTGAATTGGAGACTTCCAATTCTACTCAAGTAAGTTTTATTCTGTAGTGTTCTTGACAGCACTCTTTAAATAAGAAGCTGGGTAAGCTACCAATATAAACAAAATCATTTACATCCCCGGAGAAGCATTAATCTGCACTGTATGTTTTTCTTATAATACCCTGCTAATAACAGCCTACATAAGGCTGATACTATATGTTACACAGATTTGATTCAGAAGGATTTGAGCCCCAAAGGTCAGATAAGTACTATTTTGCAAACAGATGTGTAGACTGAATTTATTTGAGGATACCCTCCACTACATCCCTGCCCTTGAGAATCCCCCTGGGTGGCCAATTCATAAATACTGTTTATACAACCTAACATGAAGGCACCACAATTGTAATTCATTAAAAAGATGAAAAATGTGCACACCAAACTATTTTACCAAAAGTTGCTGAGAGGAAAACCACACATGGAAACAACGCTGAACGATATGAAACCCCCACACTCTCTTCACCTATACTCAATACTTTAATAGGTCAACTTTTGGTAGCTTTAAAACCTTTGTCAAATGCCTTTTGAAAATGTGTTGACAAAGGTTTTATACCGAAACGTTGACCAGTTAAAGTACTGAGCAGAGATGTAATTAGCCTACCATATTCCCACCAGCCTGGAAGCCAACGGTTACTGTTGTCAGGGTAACACTGATTCATCAGAGTGTGTACTAGATATCTATGTCAATTAAGCAGTAGTAGTGTGCATGTACGTTATGTTTATAATGCAGTGGGCCGTTTTAAAGAATAGCTTTAGTATTTTTCAACACAGGCAGTAGAAAAATGTTAATTTCCATCATCTGCAAATAGCACAACCTCACCGCTAGCTTTTGTGACGAAAACTTACCAATGGCTCAGCTTCTTGCTAGCTAACCTTCAACAAAGTTCAATGATGCAATTCTTCAACCTCTCAAAAACCATTATAAATGTCATTTTTTGAAAACGGGAAACCCACTGTACAGTCAAATGGGCCTTCAGGTTGTGCACTGAAGAAAATGGTTACAAAATGTCCTTTCAAGCAGGTTGTATTTAGGTCGTATATTATGTTGACGGATTTCGGCCATCCACACCTTTCTGCTGCTGGTTTGGCCAATGATATGTTCATATCAACCTCGGAATTTCGAACTCTAAATTTCCATCCTGCTACAACTTCCACAGTTCCTTTAACAAAAGTGTATGCATCAGTATTTTATAAATAAACACTCAATGATTCAAATAAACAACAAAAATTATTTTACTTCCCCCACTGAAGGCACTAACCATTCAGTGTTATTTTTTCCTTGGTGGTCGGAATGCAGCAGTAGCCGAGCTAGCAGGAGAACTGTGCCCATGCAAAGAAAACATGTCGGTCAGAAAGCATGGCTTTCAGTCAAGAGTTTTTAGTGTGGACAAAGACATTCCTGTTTTCAAAAAAACATTTATAATCGTTTTTGTGAGGTTGAGAACGATTGCCCTGTTGGACTATACTGAAGGCTAGCAAGAAGCTGCAGCAAAGTGGTAAGTTTCTTATCACTAAAGCTAGCAGTAAAGTTGTGCTATATAACGTTACAATTATAAATTATATAAATACATAATATCATGAATTGAAAAATACCATACCCATCTTTAAAGACACATATGACAACCAAGACTGTCATATGTGGACACAGCTGAATAATCCTACAGTGTTTTGTTTTGTTTTTGTTTGGTTTTTTTTCTTTTCAAAACAGCATAGTATAGCAATGCGGAAGTGTTAGCCTAATGTTCACTGCTGTTTTTCTCCATCCCGTCTGCCCCCACTATTCCCTTCTCAGGCAAAAGTCTAAAAAATTCGCCAATCAAAAATGCATTTGCATCAAACCTATGCAACCTGTTGCTGTAAGATTGAAAATAAACAACACAGTTTTCCGTGTAAATAATGTGGATTTATTCAAGCCTGTATTCATAATTTTAGGTTCAAATTATGATGTAAAAGTGGACCAGTTTTTATTTTTATTTATTTATTTATTTATATTGGACTTGATCAAACATTAGGCTATATGTTCTAAGGAGAGTGACAGGACTACATCAGTGTGCTTCACATGGTTTGATTAGCTGAGGAATCCTGTCAATGTGAAAGCTATATTTGGCTGAAAGGTGTGTAGTATGATAATACAAGGAAAATGACATCTGTGATTACAAATATTTAATGAGGTGTCATCTGTTTCTTGGAAATGGAGCCTGTTGCAATTTTCCCACGTTCTCCTTTTCATGTGTGCAAACTGGCTAGTTTTCATAAGTCAAGAAGGATTGTACATACAATCACTGCTGTTAATCCATTAACAACTTATTAGAAACTTAAAACTGATTCGTACATTCTTGCCTACTTTGTTCACACAGTGATTTTATGAGATTCATAAGTGACTGACATGATGCTGAGGTGAAACTATAATTTACAGTATGAAACGAGGCATAATATCAAAGACATAACCAAAAAAAAGAAAAAAAAAAAACATTTATAAGGGACGACTTTCCAAATAAGAAGTCACCCTTCCACCTCTTCTCAACCTCATCTCATGTGTTCACACTTGCAGCTTGCTCCCCTCTGTGTTGATCTAGATAAAACAGCTGAACAGAAATCTAATCACAGGCCCTCTTGCTCTGCTATGATAATGGTGCAGTGCTGACACAAAATGAAGAGGTGTGTATTAGATGGCTGGCACTACACTCCCTCTAGACATAAGGCCCATACTTTGAACAAGTGATTTCTGAATAAATGCTTACATAGATGAAAGAATTAGACAAATTCAGTATATCATATTTAGAATGTATTCAGTCAGTCATGCATGAACAATGAAATCACTTTTGAGTGACGAACAGAAGAAAAAGAGACTAACTAAATTCATAGATCAAATGTGGCTCGTTTTATTTGTTAACTGTTGATCTCTTTTCTTCTGTGGTTAACTAGTGCCATCTTCTGGTAAATAAAGACACAGGTTCATCCTGCTACATTACGTAGGATTGAGGCCTAGAAGCCTCAGTGCCCTTTCATAATGGCTATAAGAACACGTGTTAAGATATGTAGGCTACTTGCCAAGTAGTAATCACCCAAAAGTGCTCGACAGTTATCCAAATGTTGGGTACTACTGGGTACTTTTGGGTAACTGAGCATTTTTGGGTTCTTTGGGGTAGCTTTGAGGCCTTTGAGATACTTTTGGGATACTTTTGGGTGATCAGTATAGGACCCTTACTAAATGGTACATAGTGAGACAATAATAAGATAGAAGGATAGTGCTAAAGGAATAACTAAAAAGTTAACTGAGTGAACAAACCTTTTTAGGTAAACTTGTGTTCATGTTATAACTTCCATGTTTTATATTACAGAAAACATAATGGTCACAAAAGAGAGTAAATTAGTGTCATTTAAAGAGAATGAACAAATGTAGTGCTACAAACATTTTGAGAAAAAGATCCATCCACTTCATCATCTTCTTGAGTTTAGGGGACATATTCTTGGGTTTGCTGATTGATGGCACTGGTTTTTGACTCAGGCCAGCATCCTCTCATGACCCTCCGAATTTCCTTTAGGACCTGAAAGAAAAACGACTGGTTCATTTGGTTCATTTTTACAAACTGAATATTAATGAAGAAGTGCTGTATTGTGCTAACTTACCTCTCCATTTAAAAAGCAGTACAATAAAGCAACAATAAAACCCTGTAACAGATTAGAAAATACAACTTGTATTAGTAACATTAACGTAATACCTTCTTCATCTGTAACTGTTGCAATAAACAGTGAATCGCATAGAGTTTAGATCACACATTAGAAACTTATCTACGAGAATCTGGTACCTGGAAGGAGCCTAGGACCAATTCCAGGTAGAGCCGAGGCCCCATGCCAAAGTTATCAGGAAAAAGGGCAAAGACCACATAATGTAAGCCAAACAGAGGGATGAGCAGCAAAGTGGATCTAACTAGTTTCCTGCAGAGGGCAGCAGACAACAGGAATGTGAAAGAATCAAAGGGAGCTAAGTGAGATTGTGTAAGAGAGAAGTTTGGCAGTTACACTTAAAACATCTAGTCTTACTTGTACGACAGTCCCTCACTTTGGTTCAAATGTGGAGCCTTTGTCTTCTGAACAACAATCCTGCTGATGTTCATGAAGATCAGAAAGTTTATCTGTAAATCAAATAACAGATTCCAAAATCTGTATATAATTGGGAGAAGGCATGTTTTGCATGTTTTCCATAAAAATACTTTTCAGATACAGTTTGTATATTTCTCATATTTTTTTATTCATCACTTCCTGTGAGTGGGTGAGCATCCATACCTGATACTTGAATTTCAATCTGGCTAAGAGGGTGAATCAAGATTATCTGAAATAACGGGTGTAGGACACTCTTGTCTATTGCAACCCTATTTTGTGATTTATCCTGATGAGATGGGTGTATGAAGATAAGTAAAGGATTTAAGGAGAAAACTACATGTCTTACAAAGATAGAGAGTAGGATAGGAGTCTTGATTATCCACCACAAGCCACTATCCAGGTTATCCCAGCACCTGCAATACAGCAACAGTATCATGCATGGCATTACATCTCATGAAAGAGATAATCTATATACAATAGCATATATGCCCAATTGCACGTATATAGTACATTTGTTGTAAAATGGTCACAAGGTTAAACTTTTACTTGCCCCTCATTGTCAAACTGGCTTTTTACCATGGCCCAGATTACAATGGTTACTGATGGAGTACCTACAAGAAAAATCAAACATGCTAAAATAACAGCAAACACGGGTGTATAGACAAAGACACAAAAACATATATATGTGTATATGCAGCTTACCCCAGCCAATGATGGTGTAGACCCAAAATAGCTTCCTCTTGTGAATGAAGGTAAAGACCAGCAGGGTCTGGAGGTAGAGACCCTCCACCAGCAACCAGAAGAAGTTAGCCAAAACACAATACTGGAAGAATGTCACTGCTGCTTTACATGTATGCTGATGGGAAACAAAGGACAGACAGACAATCTTGTACTGGAGGCCACAGTACAATTAAAATCCCCGTATCTATATATATACAGTATATGCATGGATCATTTTTTGGTCTGGTTGATATATATATCAGCATATATCTCAAAGCAATATATCTCATTAATATATCAGCATCAGTATTTATTCCACCAGAAACACAGTAAGGTTAGAACAAAATCACAACTCAAGGTTTACACACATTCATTTGTTGTTTTTTGTAACATTTGCTAGTCCATCGTGGATCAAGAATCCTGTATCAGTGGACTTACTGTGGATAATGTGCAGTGGTCTGTGCTCTTGTCTGCAAACAACACTGCATCTTTGATGAATACAGCGAGGCTTCGGAGCATGAACGTTGAGAACAGGTTGATGTGGATGTAAGTGCGTGTGCACAGCAGCTTCCTATGAGATCAGATTAAAGGATGAGAAATACTGGGGAGGTGTGCGCTACATTAACATACACAGAATGTCTGGAGGTCATACAGAATATCATACAGGTTTTCTGTCTTTGTCATTCATCTAATCTTATGTTAAATTCAATAGTGGATCATCAACATTTTATGTTAAAATTTGAACACCTTGTTCATCATGTTCTAATTATACTTATCCATGTAATAAACAGCTTTCAGAAGCCAACCTGAAGAAGCAGAAAACCAGAATGGCAATGAAGAGAGCGGCCAGAGACACTCCATATCCAACACTGTAGATCAGCATCAGAGTATCAAAGTAATTTTCCTGGAACAAAAGATGAAATATTAAGCAAACAGATGCAGGCAGAAGCTAACTCATAGGTTCTCTGGTGGCAAAAGAGTGAGCAAGATGTGCTTTTGATATGTTGAAAAACTTTGGTGAAACGGGATCAACTCAGCACAAAGATTGCATGTATTAGCAAACTCAAAAAAAGCGGCCAGTAAATTTGGCACAATGAAGCACAAAGTATTTTTTGGTCCACTTAGTGATGGAATTTAAGTTTCACACACAGGGTGATACATCCTTTCTGTATTTACCTTGTTCTTTGTATCCGCTTCCTCCCCATAACCCGCATAATAACAGGCTAGGTAATACGGCAAGCTTGGCTTACTCCATCCTTGGATTGTACAATTCCTTGTGATGAGAACTGTTAAAATAAATAAACATTGTGAGAACCTGCCAGTGTTCCAAAAACAACTGGGAACCCACTTGTAATGGACACTTTGGGGATTCATAGAGTGTAATGCAGTCTTTAAATTTTTATTTATTTATTTATTGATTGATTGATTGATTTATTGATTGATTGATTGATTGATTGATTGATTGATTGGCTTTCAGTTACTCCCTCATTAATTATGCTATAGTCTGGACCATGATGTATGTATGGTGAATAAGTATCAAAAAACAATGTTGTATCATTGAACCACTATTATTTTATTCTTATACAGTCTATAAGCTTGCAGCTTCTAAAGGGATAGTTCACCCATTTTGAAAAACTTGATATTATTTCACTTAGCCCCTAGCTGTTACATAGGACAGTGGTGGTGCCATCTTCCTCTCATCATTACCAGGTACCGGAAACTAGCTGGATACTCAAAATGCTAACCGTTAGCCACCTTACGCCCATCTAACATTCTGAAAGATAACTCCTTAACTATTTTCTTGTGTGGCAGCTCTCTGTGCTGGTCGGTTATTTTTAAGAATAGCAGCCAGGGGGAAGTAGCATGTTAGCTAGCACATGCAGCACAGAGAGCTGCCACACAAGAAAATAGTTCCACTGTTGATTTTTGTTGATTTTTTTAATAACAGTCAACTTTTTTAAGCCATTTCGGATTACAAAAATTCTGACACACATCATCAAACCCAAACTCTGTTTATTTATCAGTTGGAGTGGATTATGGTAGTTATTTTTCAGAATGTTAGCTGGGGCAAAGTATAACTCAGTGGCAGGTGGCTAACAGTTAGCATTTTGAGCGTCCAGCTAGACC
Organism: Neoniphon sammara; assembly: GCA_900302535.1. Taxonomy (NCBI): domain Eukaryota; kingdom Metazoa; phylum Chordata; class Actinopteri; order Holocentriformes; family Holocentridae; genus Neoniphon; species Neoniphon sammara. The sequence goes on along the minus strand of OMKZ01039901.1, from coordinate 31,383 downwards.
CGGTGACGATGAGAGGAAGATGGCACCACTGTCCTACGTAACAGCTAGGGGGTAAGTGAAAAAAATATCCAATTTTTCAAAATGGGTGAACTATCCCTTTAAGCGAAACGTAAATATCACTGGATTATTTTTGGCATTGCATCCCACTAGACATGATCAACACACTATTTCCCTTTTTGTTATTGTTCAAGGCACTGAGGTGTTTGATTACATGGTACCCATCTATATCAGTGGTTGAGTAAGTTTTTAAGTGTTTAGGTTGTTTTGAAGAGCAATGCGTAGATTTATGTTTACCTGGAGGAGCGTCAGACTTCAGCAGGGGCAGAGGACAGTGGACGGACATGTTTTCCCCCACAGAGGCAGCGGGCCAACAGCTCACTCCATCCCACTCTATTGCACAACCTAAGAAACACGGTAACATCTACATGTCTGATGTCGTCGACACACAAATAATTTCCATTCATTTTGCAGTACTGAACATATGTCATTCTCTATCAGCTAATGTATGACTTGTGTAGTCTAGAGGAACAGATACCTGCGGTTTTATTCTTGGTTGATTGCAGTATCATTGTACCAGAGGTCTTCATCAAGAGTTTACATTTGTTTTCTTTCTCCAGGAGAAGGAGAACAATGGAACATTCTGGATGAGTTGACCTAACCTGACAGATGAACACAGATGAGTCACTATTTATTTAATCTGCCCAATATTTCTGTGGCAACACACCTTAGTTTATATGTGACACTAGTGACTGTTACAGCAGATCCTGTTTTTTTTTTTCTTTTTTTTATGATAAGTCATTAAATATAAACCATTATATGAGATAAGATTTCATACAAAGAAGATCACTGAAGCTACAAAGAGTTTTATTAAGCCAATCAACAAGAACTTAAATAATAATTATATTTAAATTCTATCATTATTCAAAGCACACTAGCTGTGAGTGTTGAGTTGAGTGACTTACCATGTTTGCTGCATTTATTAGCATGTAAATGACAGTAGCCAAGCTGATGTCCATGGTCTCAAATATAAAAAGTGCACACTTAAACAATTTTTTTTGAGTTCGTAGTCATTCTTAAAAGGAAAAAAAGTACGAAAAAAATAAAAACCTTACCGTCCATCAAACAAACATTTAAAAATTCATGGCAACATGGCGGTGTTTCTGTTTTATGACCATTTTCTTAGTTCAAATGGCTTTCCTTGTTCTTGCACTTTGAAAAAATAAACATAAAAAATAAGTTTCAAGATGTGTAAAAATGACAGATATTTTTTTGTGAAATATAATGAATGTATAAAAATATTCCTCTTCAGAATTTGTTCACCTCTTTTCTCCAGCAAGGTAGACTGATGTGGGGCTTTTTGCAGCTCTCACATCAAGTATGGGATGAATGAACTTACACTGCTGTCATAAAAGAGTGACATCACCTGAGAAGTATTCAAGCTACCTTGAGAGAATGCAAGAAAATACAAAACAAGGTGTTTTTCATGCAGTGCATAATTTATGGAATATACTGTAGGCATAATTGTGGACTACTTTAGACCAAAAGACATGGTAACTACATGGAGCACATGTGGTTACTATGTGTAGTGCACCAAGTGCAGTGTATTTATTGCTCTAATATCTAATGTGAACCACCATGGTTTGTAGTCTATCTATTATTGAAAAGGGCAAGTTTTCCCAGTGTAGGAATGATCATGTAATATTCAACAAAATGCTAAGAGAAATGTGAAAATCACGTAAGGAGAAGAAAAACAGAAAAGGCTGTCACAGTTCATGCTGTTTGAAGAACACAAATGGAGGCTAGAAATAGATATTGCCATATGCATGATACATACATGAGCTCATCAGTCTGACCACTGAATCATTTATTTTTATTGTAACATTTGGGCCTTAAAGAAAATATTTCTTTATTTCTGTATTTATATATTATGGCAGGTCCATTACCCTGACCCTACCTTTCAGTATTTTTCCCTTGGTCTGCTGTCCAGTCTCTGCCTCTGATGATCATGCACAGCAGAGCTACATTAAAATACAGCACATTGCAAACCATCTGTACAAAATCATGCAGTGGTTAAGTGTCAAAGTAAAGCAGATTATGAATGCTGCCTCCACATGACACTCAAAACATCACATCTATAGCAGATTCATACAGTTTTGGAACAACTTTCATTGTCCAGACTACTTCTGTTCTACAGGCCAGAGGGCTTACAGTTATGTGTAGAAGATCATTCCACAGTGTGACAGAATTTAACATGACTGACGTCAGTGTTTTGTGCACTACCAGTTGAGCAGCCAGTGATAACAGATGGTGTGTCTAGAGCTAAAAATGGCTCCTGTATAAGCTTGTGAAGGTCTTAATGACACATTAATTATACCCTCTGTCACTGCTGGCTCTACTGTAATGTTTGTACCAGCAAGTCTGTTGAAGTGCAATGTGTAGTAAGTATAAGCGTTCAGAACACTGGCAAGAATTTTAATCATTTACCTTTAATTTATTCAATATGAAGACAATGCCATTGTTCTTCAGAAATTAACAGAGACATAGCTAATTGTCTTTAAAGGAGTACAATGGCCTACTTAAAATTCAGTGGCTCTCCTACAATATAATGAAAACCTTGGTAATGACTATGTGGACAGTGAACAATAATAACATTTACTGGAAAATGCTTACGTTATGCATGATATGACAGTCTCATACCACAAGTTAGATAAAAAAAAATCAGAACTTGTAGCTGGGAACATTACATGCCAATACTAAGCATTTTGCCCTGTTTAAATAATATAGTATTTTCAAATTAGCACCCTGAATTTGTTTTTTATGAACTCCACATAGCCTCATTTGATCTTATTTTAGATCAGACATGTATTTCCCTAGACAAATTTAGCTTCCACAACAGAAAATCTGCAGCCTTTTGTGATTTGAGATGTTGTATAGTCCTTTTATTGACACTGTAACATCATTACGGTCAGTGTTATTTATTAACATGATATGGTATCATGCAGGAGCCAGACTGTGGAAGAGATGGATCTGTTGCTTATGGAACTAGAGGACACCAACGTCTGCACCAGATGTAAAGGTGAGATTGATGATGCTGCAATATCCCCCTCTAGTGTTTGAACCTGACTTCATTCCTCATCAATTCAGCCAATATATCATCCACATTCTTCTTGGGTGTTTGTGAACCATGCCATGTCTGGTTGGCAAATCATCCCAGTCACAGATTAACACGAGCCCTGATCCTTCATAAGCGGTGAACTCTGATATTCTTAAATCAGTTGTGTTGTGCCAAAGACAAGTTGCGCCAAAACCACAAAATCCTTTGCATGGTGTTTTTCTTTTTGCCCACCCAGTCATTCTTTCAGACTATATACTATTAAGTTTTGTAAATGTGCCCATTTGAAAAATAAAATGTGTTTAGAAGTTGTATTGAAGTATTTCTAAGTTGACTATGATGTAGCCAACTTAGAGTGACTGAGAAGGATAGAAGACATTTTGACAAGTATTTGTCATTTGCCTGTATTTAAAAATCTAAAAGTATGGAAAAGACTTTAGAATTCACAACAAAAAGACCATGGAAATTTTAGGAAAATGTATGCTTGGGTAGCGCCACTTTTGGTGGCGCTACCCAATTTGCACACAGGTATCATTAAAGCTGCAATAAATAACTTTGCATGTTAGTGGCTCCAAATGACAGTGATGGGTAGTCTAATGTTTAAAAAGTTTAAATCTCAGTACACAGAAGTCACATTTACCAAGCCAGGTGATCTGTGATTGTTTCATCCTAAAAAATAACAAAGGCATGACAAAGACAAATGATCTACCTTTTGTGAATCTACTTTTCTAACAATTTTCTAAAGGTTGCCTGCTGCTGTTTAGGGCACAATTGATACTTTTTCTGCTAAATTTTGATTTTTCACAGCCTGTGGGAAGAGAAATGTCCAGATCCAACACTAGAAGGGCAAATGTATAAGTTCTCAGTTAGGAGGGATAGGATGGTCTTCTTTGTTGCAGTCCCAATTTGTGATTTAGATGAGTTCAGTTCCTCATAAAAAGTCTTGCCTAGTGCAACTTTTAAGTTTCATCTAATTCCTCTTCAAGCCCCACTCTTGTAATGCTCCTGAGAAGAAAGGCAAAAGATACTCAGGTATGTCATCCGGTCACTGATGTGGTTTCTCAAGAGACCGTCTGCTGACCAAATGAGGATTAGAGGTTCTTAGCCTGAGTAGGATCCCACGGTAGCACCTGGCCTACAGTGAACTCCCACCATGGGATAAATCCAAATCATCTTCAGCCATACAGCTAGCAGCAGCTGTTGTCCTGGGCAAATTTCCAAAAGGAGAGAGAGAGAGAGAGGGGGAGAGAGAGAGAGAGAGAGTAAAAGACAAGGAAAGAAGTCTTGTCCTGCCAAGACATCATTGCTTCTTCAACATTCCCATAGAGATCTAACTGTCAATAATTCCCCCGCTGTTTTCCGGAGCTGAACGGTTTCTCGGCTCAGTGTAAAAGTTGGCACCAAGTGTGTGACAGTGCGGGGCCACAGGGAGGCCAGTGAAAGAGAAGTGACACAAGGGTGCACTGTTTATTACCCGTGCCCTCTGCTGTTTTATGTAGCATGCATCGACCTTTGTGTCCCTACACTGATCCCTACAATGACTTCTGTTCATGTGCCTGCCTCTCACACACAAATGTTGTACTTTTAAAGGGCTGTTTTGCGATTTTTAAAACAGAGAGTATTCCCACACTCCCAAAACACACTTTATGTATACTTCAGAATATGGTCAATAACTGTTTTTATTCTTTTTGAGGACATTTTTTCAAGTTATATTTTGGACACTAGAAATAGCTTGTATTTCCTGTTGAGAACATATAATTTGGAAATATCTATTTTTTCTTTCCTATATGGTTAAAATAAAAAAATAAAAAAAATAGAAAAATGGGCGATGGCAAGATTTGAAGCGTGCGTACGTGCGTGCGCGCGCACTGTGATACAGTGCGTGAGGGTTTGTGAAACTAGGCGCATTGTATTTGCCCAATATAAAGTCTTTTCAGAGTTCACATTTGAACTTTCAGGTCTATACCCATTGTTAATTGCACAAAAAAGTCCCGTGACCGCTAGAACCAGAATGGACTGAACAGAAAAATCCAGTGTGCAGACAGGTTGCATTTCAAGACAGCCCTGCTCTGCAGCGCCCCGCTACGGCAGGCTGATGAACTGCGAGGAGAAGCTGTGCGCCCGGTGAGCGACTGCCGCTGAAGAGACAACACCGCTGTCTGCACTCAGGTAAGAAAATCAAGATAATTCTGATATTAGCTCAGTAAATAATCAGTGCAATAACGTTAAAGCGTGAGGGTAAACGACTGGGATGTGGGTCTAACGCCACGTCGTAATTCTCCATCGGCATTCGTCATGTCACTTATATTTTTTGCATGAGGTGGGAGAGGTTGGGCCTCTTTGCGTTACACGTATAGCAATATTGTGCACATGAATGAAGAAGGCAATTTTCTACTATCATGTGACATAAAAACATCACATATGGTCCTTCAGCAATACTTTATTCAGAATGTTTAGATCATTAAACCACGCACAGTCGGGGGTATTATTGTGTGCGATCTTCATCTTGTGCAACAATAAACACTGAAACGTGTTTTTGTTGCAGCCATCATCGGTCCAGGAGTAGACGCTGTACAAGCAGCCAGGCTCCCCATAAACATGGCATTGCATATTTATTGTCGCTTCCCAGCAGAAATGTCTCCATCATCCAAAGAGCAGGTCCTACATTTGGTTCAAGCCACATGGACATTGTCCGCTCCACTATAAAAAGACTAATCCGTCAGAATACTATTAATTAAAAAAATCTTATTATGAGACTATGAGAGTGAGGGAGGACAATAATACAATGATATTTTACTTATATTTGCTCCAGTTTAAGACCCATTTGTATCGTCTAATTTCAGCGCTGTGTGAGTGTCTGTGCAGACGGGCTCTGCTTTCAGCGTTGCTTTTTTTCTCCCTTCCCGTTATTCTGGATCTTTCGCTTCTTTCTTGCATCTGAGGGCCTACGGGCTTTACAGCACAGCCTTGGTTGAGAAATGGAGAAAATGGAGAGATTTCCTTTATAATGCAAAATCCTTTATCTCCTATAGTGCAAAATACATCCCCGGCGTATTGAATTAATTTGCATGTGCATGTGTACCAATTTCCATGTTCGTCTGCTTACATTATTTAAAGACTAGATAGGGAATCCGAATGATGCGGCGCCTGTGCGCAAATGCCAAGCCCATTTTTCATTTGATAAATACTGGAGACTGGCCATGGAGTCGCATGCAGTGCGGTCCCTCCAGTGTCACAGAGGACGGCCATTGAAACATTGTTGCTCATCTGACACATATGGGCTCTTAAATAATCCGTTTCTGGGTCGGTGGACAGGATCTAATTTATGTGTATGATGAACACGAGGCACGCATGGAATCCTTTAGCCCCTTTTCGCACACGGAGCACCTTTCTTAATGAAAACAATGGGGCGTAAGAAATTGATTGTATGCCACTAATAATACCTGCGGTTTTAGAAAGAGGTTTGGTGGAAGGGATGGATTTATTGGAATGAACAGCACATTTCAGGTCTTTTTCTTTTTTTCGCCACGGACACACCTCTCTCCCACCCTCGTGTGAAGATTGCACAGTGAGCCCTTACTTGTACGCCACTACATTGATTTTTTTTTTTTTTTTTTTTTTTGCAACAAGGGGAGGGGGAATGTGGTGCGCTATTTTCTAACCTCGTGGGGCAGCCTACACAACTGACCAGATCATTTATTGCAAGGAATGAAATAACTCATCATACTTTGTAGATATCTTGATGTTTTCATAGACCAAAGCAACGACAAGTTTCTGCAGTGCTTTTGGCAGGAGTTGGTACTGAAGGAATGTACTGGTATGAACAGTCAGGGACGTCTGAGGTGGGTTCCTCCCTCATAAACAATGAGTAACTTGTAGTTGGACGTTAGAATAAATCATATGGCCAAATTCGAAAACACAGGTGTAATACTGATTTAAGTGTTTTATCCTGAGAGATTTGCTTGTAGTAAGCGGTCTAAACTCTGTATCCTAATCCTTGAGCTGAAAAATTCTACTTATGAATTTGGCTGCTGACTTCCTTCAGTCATTAACTTGAGCGACATGGGCTAAACCTTCATCAATATGAGCTGGATCCGCAGTGAAAAGCTCCATGCAGGCTGTTCCAAACTGTAGGCTCAAGTCCAGTGGTGGCTGAGTCCAATCAGACTCTGGAGCAGCCTGTTTGAGCAGCTTAGCCTGGCAAAAATCAAAGTTATCATTTAAATCACTTCTTAAAACACATTTTACAGACAAGCTTTTACATAATGTACTACCACCTATTTAATTCAGGTGTTTACTCCTATAATATTCCATTTTTTAATTCATGCCTGGCATTTTCTTGTTTGGAAAGAACTTAGAGTCTCATATAAATTATGTTTATACTATTATTTTGTTATTTCATATTTGTTATTCCATTTATAGGGAAAAATCGAGTCCCAGTTTTACCCTTGCTTATTCAAAAAATGTAATAAAAAAAGCAATATTAGCTGTGTGTATTTAGTGTGTACACATATTCATTCATGTGCTTAATAAGAGGTAGGGGGAGGTCTGTCTTGCATGTAAAATGTGTCCTATAAGACGTAGACGACAATAACCCGGTAGAGTTGTAATGTCTCCCAAAAGAAAACTGTTCAGACGTCTTTCTGATTGCGTAGTCTCGTTAAAGAGAAGACGAAATGCCACAGCGGGCTTTAAACTGCATTCTTGTATGTGGTTAATTGGCACCATGCTGATGGAGGACTTTGGCTCATTGCACCAATAGACCTCATCACAGTGGCAGACCAGGGTGTGTGTGTGCCGGATCAGATCGTAGCTCCGGGCCTTGTGTACATATTGGAACATGCAGCAGCTGTAGTGTCTACTATGCACGATGCACCATGACAACTCAAGATTTCCTCATCTCCCAAATTCCTACGCTGCAAGATTGTAGACTCAACAATGTTTTCAGCTGCACTGTATTTACTATGCAATGCTCTGCAAGCAAAACGGAGCTAGACAGAAAGTATAGCTATAATTATGTGAGAAATGACTATATTCTCTGAAGCTGCCACGTCTTTCAGCTGAAAGTCAATAGGGTGTGGCTGACATCCTGGAGTTATGAAAACAAAGGAGGAGAATATTCCACTAGTGTGAGCACTTGGCCCCACAGTCCCTAAGTAAACGTGTGTTTCCGAGCTGCAAACACTGCCATTAGACGCTGAGCAAGCCATATGCAGGCTGTGCTGCAAGATGTTTGACTTCCAGCGCTTGGATTGATGGGAAAATGGAGACATGCTTTAACGCAGCCCCCCCTTTGCAAAGGCCAGACCCACATTAGAAAGGTAGTCAGTCTGATCTTTTCTGTGGCTCGCTCGCTGCCTGAGGATGGAGGCTGGGAGAGTACAGAGAGGGAATGATGAGGAAAGTAGGTCAGAGATACAGAAGCAATCAAGCATGAGGGCAGCATCCGAGTCTCTCAGCTGAACTGCAAGCAGCACTGGTGAGCAGGCTATCCGATACACTGCATCGGGGCAAACCATTTGTTTTTGTCGTCAATCTAGTGTATAAGCATGAAATGTGAACTCTCCCAACAGAACATCAGTTAATTTTTGTGTGGTTTCATATGTGATATACTACACTAAAACCCTAAAGTCATCCTCATTCTCCCAGTAGTTGACGGCTCTGAATCACTGCATTTGCTGCTTGTGCTTATGCATGTGCATCAATTCATTCTGCAGGGTCAAACCTCTCAGTTATTTTTAAGTAAAATCAAGGTATTACTTAATGTGCGTCCTAAATTTTTTACCACAGAGTATCCCTGCCCTACTGCATCCCACCCTGGGTTAAAATAGAAGAACTCCGATAAAACTGCAAAATTCAGCCCAGTGTTTTACTGCATGTTTGGTTCTCCTGGAGCTGTGTCAATATCTCTGTTGACCGTGCTCCTTCCAGAGCCATCTAAGCGGCTGTGCCAAGATTACATTTTCACACGCCCCTCAGAGGGACAAGCTGCATCAGCAGACCTTTCAGCCTTTTCCCCCTCATGAAGCTCCAACAAAGACTGCTGTCGTGTTCCCTTTATGCAGCAGGTGAAATTTGTGTGTGTGTTTAGTCCCAAAGCAAATCCCTAAAGAGGCTCTTTTGCTCCAATCTAGTCCCACCACAATGAATGACACATGGGGGAAAAAGTTTTTAAAAGTTTGGCTAGTAGATGTGTTGGTAGTACTTGTGAGTAGCCAAGTTATAGACTGAATCAAGTGTCCATGCTAAGAGATATCCCAAAAAATAAGAAAAGAATATTTCGTGTTCTATAACCCAACAGTTTCTTTGTCTTTTGTTATGTAAACATTAAGGAAATTACTTCCTCCTGTCCTGGCACGTAATCATGATATCTACTGTACATACAAGTATCCAACAGGGGATCCGGTTCTTATCAACCTTCAGTTTGGTTGCTCTGTTAGCTGTTTAACCGTCAGAGCTCCCGGACGCAGGGCATGAACGCTCTCTCAGAGGGATTGTTTTTCACTGGCATGGGTGCAGCTCGCTTGTTCTTTGGATTCTGTCATGTGTAATGCTACAATGGGAGTTTTGTCAGGGAGCTGTGTTGAAGCCCTGAGAGTGGCCCATTCATTAGAATTTCTATGGGACACACAAAAAATCTCACTACCATTTAAAATAGATTCAGAGCTGTTTTTTTTGTGCCTGTTTTGCATTCAGCAAAAATAAACTGAGCTTACACATTTTATGTAGTTGCACAAGAAGTGTATTCCAGAAAGAGCATGAACTTACTTCTTAAATAATATGTCCGTCTGTAGTCTTACAACTTGGTGTTTGCTGGCCTGATCTGGTTGGCACGGTGATCCTCTCTTATATGTTTGAATGTGGAATGTTTCAACATCCAAGGTCAGGAGATATGCAGGTACACCAAGGGAAGGTCAAATAGCTAAGCCAAGTGAGCCCTTAGAGTAGGTTTTATAGGGAGGAGTAACCACAGTAACACTTTAGGCTATGCTGCCCGTAAAGTCGCAGCTGAATCAGGTGACATAAATGCAAGCTGTTTTAGGACTAGTCTCAATCTTTTGGGCACCTGCTAACAATAGCAATTCATGTGCATTTCCGTCATAAACGCTGCAAATTTCATTTCCAGTAATAAAGCAGTTTTTAACCATTTTGTAAACTAATTGCACGAAATCCTTTGGGTCAGCTTTGGCTTTAGGTGGTATCTCTCAGACAAACACAAAACAGTCATGTTTATGTGTCAGAGTGGGCATGGGGGTGAAAATAAAGATCAGTCGTTGGTAAATCTCTATCACGATGCAAACACTGAAAGGGCAGTTTGAATGCCAAGACTGATTATGCCATAAGCCCTCTGCACTGGCCCGCTGTGTAGGTTTGTGTGTTTAGATGCTTGTGTGATAGAGTGAGTGATTGTGCAAGCGGGCAGTGAAAAAATATGATACAAACAGAAAACTGCTGACGTAACCAAAAGGCTGGGATTTAATCTGACATGTAATCCTCTTTTTATGAGATTTGAAGCGATTCACATCTTACTGGTTGACTGAGCATGTCAGGACTCTGTGAGGGTTGTTCCTGTGGCGGTACAGAACTTAAACGTCTTAATTACCCGTTTTCTGTCAGCCATAGCTGAAATATGGCAGTACATTAAAAGGAAGCTGTGCACTTGGGGTGAAATTTTGTCTCTGTGAATCCACTGACTGAATAGTTAAATGAGCAGTTCAAGGAGGAAATCACTGGCTGTTTAGGAAGTGCAACTTATCACAGTGAGGACACAGAGCACATGCAATAGGGACTATTTTTGTCTGTGGTCCTGTAACATGAAGCGCAGAGTCCACGTCAAGATATATAAATAACTAGGGTTTCTCAGACACAGTGTCTGTTTACATTTAGCAGTGACGGACTGGGTTGTGTAAGCCGGAAGACAAAGAATCCATATATTATATTGTATGGACACAATTATATTTACTCCTTCAAACCAGGTATTCTTCTTGTCAGCTGCTTTACGTGGAGAATTACAACCTGTGATTTGCGGTGTATTTTAAACCCGTCATCTGACCCTCGCAACAGAGCTGGACTAACAATTTAAACCTGTCTTGAACTATATTGATTATATTTGTTTATTTAACTTGCTCGGGGTTGTGCTCTTTTGTAGCCTGACTTGCAACTGGCAATGGATCAGCACCAGGACTACATGAACAACGCCTCTAACAGCTACAGCTCTGGAGACACCGTGAGTGCCTCCTTAGCCGGCATGACCATCAACGACCTGCACCACCAGGAGAACGGAGTCAGAAGCCCAGGAGATGCCAGAATGAAAGGTCAGACATCCTGGCATTTATGATACATACAGATCAAGAAGCATCAGCCATCAAAAAAAAAAAAAAAAACGCTGGGATTTTATTCAGGGTAATACAAGGCCAGAATAGCAGGATGAGCAAAGGCTGAAAGGGTAAAGGAAGTATCCACAATACAGAGTTAGGTGACGTTATCCAAATGACATCATTATCTTATCATTGCTCCATGGTCCATATGTGATGGCATCTCAGGGCTTTGATCCCAGAAACAAATTAGCTGCTTAGAGAATCCCAATCTGAGCGTTTAAATTTCCACATGCCCTTTCCTCAAAGTCGTAGTAGTTTATATTGAGTCAGGGCTGAGGCCTAGTGTTTCAGCTGTGCTTTGTTTTAATCCCTTTTTACATAATGGATACAAGGCATGCTTGACTGGCCCTTAGTCCCTAACTGCAGCTGCACTCTGCTCTGTAATCCAGGCATCTGGGTCAGGCCCCTCAGAACGCACCCTGTCTCGCCATCCTACGCCACTGTTCAACCAATTCAGCCCATAAACAATCAGTCTTTTAGCAGCACACATAGGACATCAACATTGTTGAAGGCACATTTAATTTATAGGGTTATTAATGGCAAAATAGCAAATCTGTTGGAAGAAAAACGGGGGAAGAGCCCTACATTCTGTCTCTTTTCCTGTTTGTTAGGAGTCAGATTGTTGGCTAGAAGCGGCAAGACAGATATCCAATACTAGACACTGTCAACAATGAGAGCAATGTTTTTTTTTGTTTTATCCCTTTTATCCCTGTTATCCATATGGCCAATTAGTACGTTGCCTAGCTTTCCCCAGTTTACAGCCCTCACTAGTGCTGTCGTTCTCTCCATTCCCGCTTTCCGTCCACCCACGCTATAGCAGGAAGCAGTTCATAGAGTCAGGTGCCTCCACAGAAATAAACAACACATGTATCAGCGGCGCGACACATCGTGAGTATCTCACCTATGGTTATGATAGAGTCGGAGATGTCATTTTCAAATAGATTTGTAGTGTAGTATTTGTAGTGTAGAAGTCTCTCTTTGGATATGGTTAGATTAAATCTAATGTAGACCGTTAAAGTGGCTTTCATGGACATGGCTTTTGTTACCTCTGAGCTATGGAGTCCATCCCTAAAATATTCATGGGCTAATTAAGATTTGACTTAGATATGTATCATTTTGTTGTTCTGGTGGGTTTTAAAATTAAGCCAAATAATTATCATTAAAGTAATAATTTAGTCCTGGGTAGCATTGTCATTCCCTGAAATAAGTTTTCTAAATGTGTTACTTATCTATATTTAGTAACATTTTAAGCCATGTCTGTGAAAGCTGATTTGAGCTGGTCCATCAAAAAAAAAAAGCAAAAGAAAAAGAAAAAACAACTGCTTTAAAACCAATCTGATGTGGTTTGTTCTTGTTATGAGTTAAATTGTAATACAGCAGAGGTGAACATCTTATTTCCTGAAACAAATTCTTTAATAAAGGCATTTTCTATTCTATTTCACAGCTTCCTATAGGAATGCTCACATGAAAATTATTTTTGATGGACTCCACCAGCGCTGCCTCGTCATGTATCTGGCAGTGTACATTTCTGTCATGATTAACCTCGAGCTTGACCTCCAGCCTACTTTTTGATTCACAGAGAATGAAGCAGCGCTAACTGAGAATGGGGTTAAAGCTGTTTCTGAGCTCTCACAACTAGAGAGCAGCCACAGTGATGACAAGGTGCAACCTAGTGCCTCTGGAGAGGATGAGGTGCAACCTGGTACGCCACCTCCACTACTCACTCTGTGAAGCTTGAACACCAAAGGCTTTATTAACACATATTTTTCACTCCTACCTCTCAATTACCTCTTTCAGTTTTGATGCAAGTTCTTATTTTGCAAGTAACATTCCTTTGTTTCAGCGCTAACCAGTGAAATATTCTTCTGAGTTTGCTGTTTTTGTTTTTCCTCACAGTTTTTCTTTTCAGCTCTGCAGCACCCTGGCTTCCTTGGTGTTTTATTTTGAATGTGGGTGTTGTGCTTGAGTTTTGCTGCCTGGACGCTAATGTTTTTTTGCTGTGAGGCCTTCTCATTTGCATGATATTTATAGCCCACTGGTGCTAGCAAAGCATTTCTAGCTGTGTTGTCATCGCAAACTATTCATAAACAACGTGCAATACGTGCCTGTTATTTAGAGAACATGCAGAATCATTGTGTTGTAGATATGTACCAGAGCCACAGATCACTGACTAACATGGAAAATAAAGGCTCTCTGTGCTTGTAAGAATTAGCTACTGTAGCCCCTCTCCAGTCAGGGTCAAGCATGCTTTGATCATGAATAGTGAGTATGACAGTCTGTCCAGAGGATGGTGGGAGGAAAATCATCAGGTTGAAAGGGCTTCCTGATCTGTTAAACAGATCCTGAGTTCCTGGACATGAGAAATACCACAGGAATAGAAAACACAGCTGACCCACAGCAGCAAACACAAGGTTAGGGAGCTGTGATTTTAGAGCAGACAAAGACAGCATTGGGTAAACTTGTGGAAAGTCTGTCAGATTAGACTCAGGGTTAATGTTTGACATTGCCTGTTTTCTAACTAGTGGGCATCCATTTATCCTACAGCAGAGACAGCTGACCCATCTGCAGAGGCACCGGCTGGTGAAGCCGTGTCTGAGCTCTCAGAATTAGAGAGCGCTCCATGTGAAGACGAGGTGCAACTTGGTGCCTCTAGTGAAAATGGGGGGCAGCCTGGTATGCCTGTTGTCGTTGAGCTCTTGCCTCTTTTCAGCTGCTTATGCATGAAGTATTTTTTATTGCCCTTTCTATTTTTACAGTTTGCCGTTCTCATGTGTACATATTGACTGTAAAATGAAGCGTATTACCTTGGTTCATTTCAGTGTCATACCTAGAATAGAGTTTGCTTTTTGTTTATTGACTAAAATATTTTCATGCTTGCTCTGTTCTCTGGTTTTGAGTATTTCAGTCTTAACTTCTTTTTTTTATTGACTTGCCATTAGAAATTTTGGTGTGCTTTGGGCGGGCAAATTGGTCAAGATCTACTGGAATGCCCCCTTTTTTTCTTTACAAAAATATAGTTATGTCCTGTCCTGGCTATTTCAGAACTAAATAAATGGCCAAACCACAGTTGGACTTAGATCCCTGTGATCTGTTAAACAGATGCAGAGGTCTTAGACATGGGGAATGCCAGAATAATGGAAAAAGCAGCTGAAGTACCATATGGAGTACCAGGTTAGGTGTGGTGCTGGACCATGTAAGACTTAAACAAAAACAGTGTGGAAACCGCAACACCTACCTCAATCTGGTTGCAATGTGTCTGCATAGTCAGGCAATCAGTGGCTTTATGTTTTTGGATGATGCTTTGATCTAACATTTTTTAACAGTGATTTGCTGTGGCCTTCTTTGTGCATTAACTGAAAACATGCTGGGAGGTTTTCAGCCCTTTTTTTTTTTTTTTTTTGCTTTCTTTTGCAGTGACATGAGTATTTTAAGCAGGCATGAATGACAGACATGTATTAGAACTGATTATATTCTTATGTCTTTCCCATGTGCCTCACCATGTTTGATCACCAGCTGGAGCAGCGTCAACAGGTACTTTATTTTATTGATTGCATTAAAACTGTTTACTTATGCTGTGAGTTAGATAAGATTATATTTACGACCGCTAGTTGAACCAAATGTAGCCCAGAGGGGCGGAGCTTGTTTCTGTAATGTGAAATATGGTCCATATTGGGTACATTTATCATATATATATATATATACATATATATTTCTGAAATTATCCAAATAATATGCTACTATACTATTCATTTAACTTTTCAGTTTCTAACTTTATTACTGCAAAATATGCATCCAAAATTGCCATTTAGTTTTAATTCATTGAAATTTAAAGATGTTTTGCTGTTGTACTGCGAGAAACAAATCAGGAAAATGAATATTTTGAGCACTTCTTTTTTCCAATGAAAATGCATAATTCAGCAGTATGATCGTTCATCACATTCACTGGAATCAGTATGCATCAAGGTCATTTTCCTCTGTTGTCTTTCATCCAACTGCGAATGCATTTTCGTCCATTTCCATTTCATTTTATTTTGATGTAAACTAATAGATCTTCTTTAAGAAAGCAACCATTGTTCATCGCCTCTCAGTTCATGGCCTTGCGTCATCACCTTTTATTGTTCACTTAGTTTTGTTGTTGTTTTTCTGGTTACAAAGAGTCACTTTTTAAATTTTCTCCATGGACATCACGTGCACTGTTTTGTTCCCTTCTTTACTTATTGATTTATTTTCAATGGGGAGATGGAAACAAGTGCTGTGAATGTCATCATTAATCTGCTTTCCAAACAAATTAGCGAAGCCTGGCACTGCAGTCCTCAGTGAGTTCGCATTTGCGGCTGATGGATCAAAGCCTGCTGTAGACGGAGCCAATGGGGAGGGCGTTGACTTCATGAGCATGGGAGCTTCCTGTTCTCTGGACCCAGGAAACGAGGCAGCTTCATGCTTGGATGGGACACGGGTGGGAGAGTGTGGGAAGAGGCTAAGTGACTCTTTATGGGCCTCTGAGGACCTCAGCCGCGGGTCAGAAATTAGACGGGACGTGCCGGCCAGCAGGGGGAGCCCAGAGTGGACCGGCACTGCGGATTCTCACAGGGCGGTCAGCCTAGATGCCTCAGAATGCCTGACTGAAATAAGCAATCTGTCTGGCATGTCTTTAGTCCGCAGCACAGCCTTGGAAGACCTCACATCCATTGGAGACAGAAGCTTGTGGGTTGGTCAGGGAGAGGAGCTGACTGCTGATAACTCAGAGACTCCCCATGTGGCAGCTTTAAAGTCCTGTGGCGGCTGGGACTCTGGCACCAATATGATCGCCTCAGAAAGACAGCAGTCCCCTCACACCCAAAGTCCATCATGCTCTAGCACTGACTCTGGCCCTGCTTATCCTTCAGAAGATCTTCAGACGCCGTGCGATTCCTCACATCCAGCACATAGCAATAGGAACATTTCTGAGAGCGCTAGCCTTTGTACAAAAATGCCATCTGACATGGCAACTGAAAACAACAAAAGTGACTCATTCTTAGATAGGGCCAGCCATTCAAAGTCTGACATTGTCAATGACTCAGAGGTGAGCACTGTGGTTCAGGCCACCATTACAACCAAACTCCAGAAAACGCCCCAAAGTCCTCCGGCCAGAAAGTCATTGGTGCCGATCGCTATATTCAAAGGTCTGTTTGCTGTCATGTTCACCAATTCCGAACCAGCCCTCTTCAGTTAATTCCTTCCACTTCTTTGATTTACAAAGCAGCTTCTATGTGTTATGCAGCACTCTACCCCAGACTTTTTTCTATGGAGATTAACTTTGACCCAAGGAGAAGCTTGTTCTCCCTCCCCACTTTTGCTTTTTATTTCATCTATCCATCTTTCTCACTCAGCTGGTTATGCAGCCCCAGTAGCCACTCTTTGATTTAGACATGCACTTTATGTCACATTGCATGCTGCGTGCCCTACATCACTGAGTGTTGGTTTCATTTGGTCTTCTCTTTACCATGCACATGCAAACAGGCTCACACTTCAAAATAAAAGACCTGTGTTCTTGTATTTCACCTGGGTGGATACAAAGAGAAATGATGAAATGAAATTTGCCTGGGGAAAAAAAAAATCTTGTCAAAATCTTTAAGTCTTTGTTTCTCCCTCATTCCCATAGCTCAAGCAAAGGTCGATAACGACACCGTGGAAAGCAAGGTATGTAAACAAGCATGAAAAGGACATTCTTTCATCCCTGAAGACATCACCCTTCATTTTTTATTTGTGAAGTCATGCTTCTGTTTGATGATAAATCATCGTTAGAACCGTTGTTTTTCATCAATTTTTTCCCCTTTGTGAAAAAGACACAAACTCCCACCAAAACTAGACCAACCTCTTCCCTTAAAAGACCATCCATAGTCACCAAGGGCAGCAAAACACACGCTCCCTCACGAAACGGCTCGACCCCCAGCTCGATACCCACTAAAGCCAGCAGTGCAGAGCACAGGCAGCCCCGAGTAAGTACCGGACTGACCTGCCCTGCTTGTGTCTGAATGTAGCTGAATTGAGACCAGAACTGTGTTCATGTTGTCATTCCCCATGTCACTGTTTCCTTTTATTTAGAGCTTTTCCTTGACCACCCAGGTAGAGTTTTGTTTGAGAGGTCAAGGAAATCTGATTCAATTTGAATGCAGCCTAGCCTGCTTTGGTGTATTTGCATCAATTGACACAAACACTAACCAAAGCCTTGCCATTTCATCAGTGATTACAGTTTTTTCTCATTTACTCAAAACAACTAAAATGGATTGTACAGCATATTCTTGTGATGACCATTTCTTGATGATGATGTAACTGATTGCCTTATATTTGAATGGCTGCAGAATAAGACCACCTGCAGCTTTCCAAGATGAAACCAACATGTTTGCTGAAAAGTAAATGAGTATTCGGTTGTCATGTTAATTTACAGACTCCTGGAGGTGCAAGGCCTCAAGCCCCAGGAACCAAGATTCCTGCCAAAACTCCCGGTCAATCAGGTGCGTAGCTATGACTTGACCATTTCCATCACACGCTGTATGGAGTAACAAACTAAGGATTATGTATAACGTGTCATATATATTTTTTGCAATACAGCTAGCGCCAAGAAACCACCCACTCCAAAAAATGAAAAAGGTAAAAAGCAAATACACATACTATTGAGAGAGACCACTTTAAGGCTCGCATGGCCTAGGCTACTTGCTCACAACAATGCCACAACCACAGTCTGATCTATCCCAGATCAAACTTGGTCAGCTTTTTAGAGGTAGAAATTCTAGTGCTTTTAGTGTTTTATTTATTTATTTAGCGCTACTGATGACTTGTGAATTTAAACCCTCAGATTGGTTGCTTTTCCAATTTCTTAAAGATGGTGCGAGTGGACAGAGCAGCCCTGGTACTCCCAAATCCCCCTCTAGTCAAGCACTTTCTGGGAAGTCTGTGGCTGAGGCCAACAAGGTGAAGAAGATTGCAGTGGTGCGTTCCACCCCCAAGTCCCCAGGCTCCCTGAAAGGCCGCCCACCAGCTCCTCTGGCTGCTGCTGTGCCCATGCCAGACCTGAAGAATGTCAGGTCCAAGATTGGCTCCACAGACAACATCAAACACCAGCCTGGTGGTGGCAAGGTAAGCTTTGCTGTATTGCATCATGGGTATCACCTATCACACAGCCCAACCTCTCCACTCCAGTTTGCAAATTGGATTTTTACTTATACAGACATTTGTCTGAGGCAGAGCTGCTCTGGAGACAGAACAAAAAATCTCATTGAGGTTTAAATCGGTTGATTTAAACCTCAATGGGCAGAGCCAAAGAACCACAGTTTTTCAGAGCAGCTGGTTAATGTACCAGAGGCCAGTTTTGGACACACACTCTTTGATGTGGTTTCCAGTGCATTTTGTAGTTTCCTGCTTAAAGGGAAGTGATTTGAAGTCATACATATTTAAGGGGTGGCAATTTAATTTTATATCAAAGATTGTGCATGTCACATTTGGCAAAACTTTTTGTGGAGCTAGCCAGGGATGTCCACATTGGCCACCAGTATGCTAACCAGTAACCTAGAATGGCAATTAAGAACCTCGGTCAAAATATTCATAAAAATACACAAGGCAATTATGACTAATGTTTACTTTATTCAGGACCATGATATTCATGTTCTTTAAAGGGCAGCAGGCTAGCCAACTATCTTGACTAAATAACTATTGTCTTGCATGGCTAGTTTGAACCTAGAAGGCTAGCTAGGCTATTGTTACAAATGCTAAACCCAAGTATCATGTAATGAAGAGAGTCAGGATTCATAATATTTCCTTCCTCCTCTCTTACCCGTTGTCTTTTCAACTGGTTTCAGTCTAACTTTACTAAGCCAGAAAAACTGGTTCTTTAGCTCCACCTATTCAAGTTAATCTCAGTGAGAATATTTCTGCCTCCAGAACAGCTCTGCCTTTGAGAAATATTTGTATAACTAAAACTCCTGTGTGTCTCCCGACCTTTAGGCTGCCATCTGATCTGCAGGAAAATTTACTTCAATCCCTACAGTGTGTGTGTGTGTGTGTGTGTGTGTGTGTGTGTGTGTGTGTGTGTGTGTGTGTGTGTGTCAGATACGGATTTGATGCATTTGTCATGGTATGGCACCGAACTCAAACAACAACGCACTGTCTCTCAGCTCGGCTGGATTGTCTTCTGTAAACTGTCTAGCAGGGCAGGCTGTAACCAAAAGCATGGCGACATAACCCGCAAAGTCTAGATGGGGCAAAGTTTGTGTGTGCTGTAATGAGAGCAGTACAATGGCTTAGTTCTTTTTTATGTTCCATGAAAGATTCAACAGCTGTGTGCTCTCGACTCTGCTTGCCTCATCATGGCACAAACACGATATGGGCTGTGTTTTGGAGTCGGGCCACTTTGTTTTATTTTTTTTTTTCCTCCTCTTTTTTGGCATGGTAACCATCCTGAAGTGGTGCCCTCTCAGCTACCCTGCTTGGGCTCCACGAGCCAGGTGGTCGCGTCTGTGTTTTGGTTTCCGCGGCAACGCTGAAAGCCTGCTCCCGGCCCCTCCCTCAGGTGCACTTTATCTGATGCCCTGTAGGATCCTCTGAGCATGCAATCTCACACGCACAATGGCATCTGTTGTGTGACACTTGACCCTTAGACAGAGAAGTAACATACAAATAAAAGAAGTGTCTGTCAGTTGGCAGAAGTAGAAGATAATAATGAGAATAGAGTAGTTCAACATATTGGCCGTATTGGCCTTCACCGACCTTTGTTACTGATCTGACCACAGATAGGAAATAACAAGAAAAGCAACATTGTTTGAAAAATTGTCTCTCTACACGTCACTTTCCTACAGCAAGTTTTGCTTCCCCTAAGGCTAGGCTATTGTCTCTTTGTCAACACTCTTGCCATTTATCTCAGGCTGTTGACCTTACACCATTTAAAGCAGGTGAATGGTGCAGACTGTCATTGAAGCCTATGTGAGTTCATCCAGTGGGGCTTGTTAAAAAGACAGACTCCGTTGACGCTAGAGGCCACAAAGTAGGCCGTCATGGATGCATTTCGTGTCTTTTGTTGCCTAGCAGAGAGCAGGTGAGACTCAACCCACAATGTGCACGGTGGTCGGGGAATTCCTGTTACTCGGTATTGAAGAATGTATTTGAATAGTGGGGCCAGAGTTATGAATATGACGTTTTCAGGCAGATTAAATGTTAGCATGTCTGTATCAAGTGTTGTGTGTGTGTCTGAAGAGTAATAAAGTGAGGAGGAAGCGGGGCTGGAGTGGGTGTCATCGATCCACAGTCTGTTATCGCATGGCTGATGCAATCAAGAGGAAACTGGCACTGAGGCCTCGTTGTTGCCTCTGATGGGCTGCTATGATGTCACCGCTGCTGACCCGACAATCCGCACATTCCTGCTGATATGTGGGAGATATGTGGGAGAGACGCACAGACGTCCACACATATGGCCTCTGTCTTAGCAGTAATTAGTAATCCAGCATATCCACAGACGGACACACACACAAACAGACACACACAGACAAGTGCGTCATTAATTCATTCTCATGCACATACCCACTCCTGCACACACTCAAACCCTCTACCACCCGATAAAGATGGTGATGGTGGCAGAAACAGCCTTGTTAAAATTCAACAGGTCTTTAAGTGTCTACACTTCAGGCTCTGGTAAATCCCTTTTGCATTTCTTCATCTTCAGTACGACAAACTACAAAGACTGTTGTGAGAATGATATGATTAGAGGGATCCAGCCTCATTATGCGTCAGTATCATCATGTGTTGTTTGTGTGTGGGGTGTGTTCCTATGTGTGATTGTGTGTACGTGCACTTATAGGGGGATGATTTTAGCTACAAGGCTGACTTTCTCACCACAGCACAGCTAGAGCTGTCCTTTGATCCAGTAAAGCCACAGTGGAAAAGAGATGACAGGTCTACTGCAGGGGAAGCTTTTAAATGCTATTGTTCCTGCAGGTGTTTGGATAGCCCTTTCCCTTACATAGACCAGTATTATAAAAGGTCTTTGGAATAAATAGACAGGAAAGTGAGAGTGACAGCTCAGCCTATATGGAGGACAAAAAAAGAAAAGCATTTAGACTTGGACACAAATTTAAGAATACATAGTCAGGAAGACAGTCAGTGACTGCAGCCGGGTGGCCTCTCTCTTGGTTTATGTGGAGCTTACATAGCCTTTGTTCACCCCTGACCCCCGACCCCCAACCACCTGACAGCTCCCCTCTCCATAACCCGTACTTCCTGTCCATCCAATAGCCCCCCTTCCATTGGCTTTTGTTATTACTGAGGTCCTCATCAATCCAACACCTCAGCCCCTCCATGCAGGCTAATACCTTGTCTCGGCAGCGTCAGACCATCACATTCATTGTGCTTCTTTTTGTATAATTCTATTTGTGAAGAAAAGTCCAGGAATGCACGTACATCCAAAAATAACAATAGGTGCAGGACTGAAACTATAGTCGTTAAAGAACAATAGGCTTAATTAAATATTCTCTGCACACAATATATCTGCTCCCAGAGCCAGCAATTTATCACCATCTAGGTGATGTTGTAACATTTCGAGTGTATACTCTTCTTCAAACATTACAACACTTCTACTAAAGACATGCCTGGAGAAGAGTGTGTGTTTGAAATGTTATGACACTAACTAGGTGGTAATAAATTACTGTCTCTGGAAGCAGAGGTACAGTGTGCACATTATTTGTTTTATTTGTAGCTCAGC
Source organism: Neoniphon sammara (assembly GCA_900302535.1). Taxonomy (NCBI): domain Eukaryota; kingdom Metazoa; phylum Chordata; class Actinopteri; order Holocentriformes; family Holocentridae; genus Neoniphon; species Neoniphon sammara. The sequence goes on along the minus strand of OMKZ01039901.1, from coordinate 9,167 downwards.
TCTCCCTACTTTTGTCCATCTATCGGTGTACTTTGCTTATGGTTTTCACCCCCTCCTCCCTGCCCAGGATCAGAGGTTTGTATGGGGGAGGTTACTGTCGGGAGCGTCTTGTTGACTTAGCTCTGGACAACTTTTGTTGGCCGGCCCGCTCAGAACCTCCTTGCATGAAAGAGAGAGCGAGAGAAATGAAAGGAAGATCGTAGTTGGGATTGACTTGAGATGTAGTCACAAAGAGCACAGGTAGTGAACAGGCCACCAGGTCCAACTCCATCCCCACCGTCCCATGATCCAACTCTGTGAGTTTCCACCTCATCTTTGTCAAAGTCTCACAGTCACATCTTTGTGCCTCTCGGAACCAAACAGGGTGGCTGTGGTCTGTTCCTATTAACTGAGAGGAACAATGCTCAGCAGCACAGTGTGATACTAATGGTACAACTTTATTTCGAGAGAGAGAGGGGGAGAGAGAGATTGCAGGCCCAGCAGAAGGATGAGAGCAAACTGATCTGGGTAGACTGGATGAAACAAAAAGGGACCTAACGAGTTTCTAGTTAGTTATATCTGACAGGATGGCTTGAAATTACTGAAGGACAATGCCACAGCTTAAGATTTAAATCCATGTTTGTCACTTCATCTGATGTCAAAGAAGCTTGTCATACAACCCTTCTAAACAGCAGTGTTACATTGTCTCTGTAATGTCCTTCGTGTCCAGCCAGTCTGGACCGGTTCAGAATGAAGAGGGAGAAAAAGAGAGGATGGATGCCAAAGTTTGGCCACAATCTTGACAACTTGGAAGCTTCTGAAAGCCAAACCAAGATTTGCTCGTATGCTTCGTTAGTGCAGCCTGAAAAAGAGTCCTCACTGATTGTGTTTGGGTTGTGCATACGTGCTTGTGTGTGTGTTTGTGTTTTATTTCCCATCCTTGCTTGCTCTGTCCTCCGTTTGCCCTCAGGCTCACTTTGGCAAAAGTATATAGTCAGTGCAGTACATGTTGTTTTGTAATGAGATGATATAGTGAAATTCTTTTGCTTCCAACACACAAATCATCTCCGAGCCAGGTTTCAGGGAAGAAAACAAAGGTCTTTGTCTGGTCTTGGTGTGGGATGTACTATATTTAAGTCTGAACAGTGCAATTACCTTCGCTAGCGAAAGCCATCGTGCCTGTCGTAATGATACACAAGGCATAGCTCCACTACTGAAGCAATGGCATTACCCTGACCATAATGAGACAGCAATGCTATACTTAGGCCTGTTTGGCACAAACAGAGCATTACTACCTTGCCTTGCTTGCCATGACTATGAAAACCAATGTCAACAAAAGTTCAGAACTTTGTGAGTTGTTTTGGATTGTGGGAATCCAAACAGTCTCTTCCCGCTCAGTCTGGGCTCAAGTCTTGACTGTCCTGCTCTCCACCTGTTGAAGGTTGTTCTCAGCGAAAGCCTGAATAAAGATGGAGAGAAGGAGGGTGGGGTTCAACATTGGGGAGGGGGAGGGGTGAGCCGTAGCCCCAATTTAATGCTATTCAGGCCTGGTGCATAATGGCTAACAAAGAGACTATCAGCATGTATCCCCCTCTCTCCGCTCCCCTCCACAGAACCTATTGAGCTGCTGCCAGAGCCAGCCAGTCTATTCCTCAGTCTGAGAGCCATCTTCCTGTCTCCTCTGAGCTGAGATATGGCTGACTTACCACTCTTAGGACAGATTTATACCTCTCCCTTGTCAAAGAATTAAATTATTAGTAGGCTATGATTGAAGGCAGTCAAACAGCTATCTGGACTATGGATTTGAGACCACTCTCTCCTTTTGTGTGGCCGGGATAGACGGTAAAGAAGGAGGAAATGAGGCAGGATTTATGCTGAATGCATAGATTATAAAGCTTTTTAGACCTCATCTGTGTTTTCTTTTGCATCTTTGCTGAATGCAGAGGAGGACGGGAGGAGGAGGAGGGAAGGGGGCTGCAAGAATGTTTGAGTCACTCAGAAAAAGAGGGATGATATGCGGGGTTCAGCAGGGGAGGGAGGGATGAGGGAGGTACGGCAGTGGGAGGTGCCCTGAGGAATGCCTGGAAGGTGTCAGTGAAGTCTTGGACTGATAATCCCCCACATCACAATACCATTACCCAACGGTCTTGATTTGAGCCCTGCCGTCTTTCTGTCTTCAGACCCTCAAACTAATAAGGAGGACTCACTCTGTTTAAGCCTTTGCTTACTCACTCCTCCAGAGCTGCCTAGCAGCGTAAATAAACTTGGGTGGATCTGATGATTGACAGGCATGTGATTGGCCCCAGCAATTCACTGAGGGACAGCAGCCTGTCAGGATCCATATAGTGTAGTTACTTCTCACCGGTATGCTGGCTTTTAAAACGTCACTTCTCTTTGGCGCCTTTCCCTTTTTTCACTGTGGCCCCTGGTACCTAAGCCATGCCTCAGGGGCTTTCACCCCACTTTGCTTCCTTTTTATTTTAGAGTGTGGTTTAAGTGATTTGTCAGACAACACAGCTCTTAGATGTGCCAAAAGCTTTACTTTGTAAAAAGAAGAGTGAAACAGGCCAAGATGTGAACTCACTCTCTGAGGGCCTCTGACTCAGCCTGGCTAAAAGCTTAGGGGCGGACATATTTCAATGTGCTTTTTTGTTTGTGTGAGTTAATTCATCAAATTAATGCAATTAATCCGAGAAATCTATTTTTGGAGCATCTGCTTTATACAATGCACACACTGGTTATTTGGCACTGTAACAGCGTGTCCTCATTAGCCTGCTCAGAACACAGTCTGAAGTCACATAAATGCTAAGTGAACGTAAGATCAAATGAAGGGTCTGCTCCTATCAGACTGTGGCTCTCACAATGGTCTTAAAGAATGAAAATGTAAATTATTATTTCAGCACTTTTTAATGTTGTGCAGTAAAGTGGGTGAAATGTAAGAATGAATTTGGAAGCTGGCAGTAGATTATCTTTTGTCATTAGTCATTCCTGCATTACCTCTGGCTGGTCATTCCACTTTGTAAATTACCTTTCTGCACATCATTACCCCAGAATCCTACCACGTCTTTCTGACGAGAGCATTTATTTTACAACTTATTATCATTCCAGCGTGCTCGGCTCGCACAAGATAAATGAGTGGATAGATGGAGGGAACTGTCAGAACTGCTCTGAAATTCAGAGAAGTTAATTAGCCATGGACCAAATTGCAAAATAGTCAGAAAGAGGGTTACAATCAGTGCAGATGTTATAAGAAAAAGACTGATAGAATAAATAAGCAATCAATTAAATAATTATACATTAATCTTGGAAAAAAAAACAAATGTGACCAAAGCTTGAGCTCAACTTCTATTTTGATAACTTGATTAATCTTGCCTATCCTCACTAAAAGCTGCATCATGCTTTGTTTTATTCATGAAGGCATTCATTTTGCACACAACAGTGCTGGTCTTGAGGATGCACAGTAAGCTTGGGGTAGTAGCTGACAATAGCTGACAACAGCAGACCCAGTGCCTGGGCTATTACTGCATGCTTACTCATGTGATTTTCTTATTTTTGTATTCATCACCCACAAATAGGTTACACTTTAGCCTAATTTATCAGCCCATTTTTTTTTAAACTCAGTATCAAATAGTTTTTTGTGTTTTTCAGGATGACCGCAAGGGACAGTAAAGTCTAACTTCCACTCTAGTTTACTCAACAGGTCTACTTGGTGACAGGCCAAGTCTCAGTGGCCAGTTTTTAGTTTCAGGTCGGGGGAGGGGGGATGGATGGCAGTGGAAGGGAGAAAAACAGGCAAAAAAAATGGGTCGAATTTGAGATAGAGGGAGATGTGGAGATAGAGGGAGAGAGGGAGAGGTGTTAATAGAAAACAGGCCTCGACTCATGCTGAGGGGCTCCCACACACTGCCTGTCCCATTGGTCACGCACGTCTTTGGTGGCTGTGTGTGTGTGACTACGTGTGTGTTTGTGTGCACAGGGGAGGAGGGTGAGATTGGAGCTTAGTTTAGTATAATGGTATTTTTTTCATATATGAATGCTGAGTAGCCTACAAACTGCCCTTTACCATATTTCTTAAATAGGCCAGGCTTTTGTTGTGATAGTTTGTTGTGATAGTTTGTACATGTTTTGGTCTCGGGACCATAATGGTCAGATTTAGGTTGTTCTGTTCTCTCATGTTCCCACAGGGCGTTGTTCGACTCACACACACACGCAAGCACACACACTCCCGTTGCACCTGGAGTGCTGGACTATGACCTCATTCCAGGAAAAGGAAGAGAAAATCACCTGGGCGATTCATTTGTATAATCAGCTGCTCATGTGACTGTAGGCCGCAGGGCACGAGTCTACAGCCTCAGGCTACATCTCAAACACACACATATGTATGTATGTAAATTTACACACACACACAACCACAGAAACTCCAGTTTAATCAGCCTGTCTTTGAGTTTTTGTACAAACAAGCCCCTGTGCTACTGGATGATATAGAAAATATGAGGGGGAATTACAGGCAGAGGTGATAAAGAGAGAAAGACAGAGAGTAAGACAGACGAAAACCTTTTCACTTAAGTTACCTGGAAAGGAGGAGGTACCTGCTCTGTCAGCAGAGTGTGTCAGGGCGGGGTTAAAAGAGAGGGAGAAGGAGAGTGAGGGGGGGGGTGTGACTAAGGAGGGTGTGTATCTATGTGGGTGAGAGAGACAGACAGGAGGAGGAGGGGTAGAGTGAGAGAGAGAGAGAGGGAAAAAAACTCATGCAGTCTCTCAGATCTTGGCTGTGGTGAGGACACCCAGGAGAGGTGCATTCCTGAGGCAGCCAGCGAGCAAACGAGGAAAAGGGAAAGAGACAGAACGAAACAGAGAGAGAGAGAGAGAGCGGGAGCAGCAGCGACAGCCTTTTAATCTCCTGCGTCCACGTCTGACTGCCTCTGACCTCCGCTGGACTCACACACTCCTCACACACACACACGCACACACATAACTCACTCACACACTCGCTCGCTTCTTCGCGCACCAGCCGCTCAACCTGCTCTGCTGCTCTGTCAGAGAAAAGGATTTCCTTGAGTGAGGCAGAGAGACAGACCGGAAAAAAAAAGAAAACAATAAAAACAAACAGAAAAAGATAAAGGGAGAAAAGAGAAAAGGTGCTGAAGAGAAGGGAAAGAATCCCCCCCACCCGGTGAGTGACAGGGTTTTTCTCAAAGTATTTGTGTGTGTGTGTGTGTGTGTGTGTGTGTGTGTGTGTGTGTGTGTGTGCCCTTGCCAGTTTGAATGTCATTGTTGGGAAGTTTCT